>CM044895.1:1768452-1939119 GCA_024500025.1 Syzygium aromaticum
AAAGCCACTCGATTAGGCTTCAAGTTTTTGGTTTGGGTGTATTTGTTTAACTTTGGGAGGTTGGTTTTGAATGTGTTCTTAAGAGTAGGCAAATAGCATTTATAGTGAGCAAGGGAAGGAATGATAGTGAATGTAAGCAATTACTGTTCTACATCGTCGGTGTACTGTGTATATCATGTGTGCACAATTTCAATTATCATGTTAGTAAACGTAACCATCACTTGTTGTTTACATTAGTTCTTGAGAAGGAAATAGGAAAGCACACATTCAACGACTTAGAGTTTGTCATATTAGGGAACATAGATTTGACATAATTTATGATTTTCTCTTCTCACGCATATTTAATTGGTCTTCGTTATGAAATTACGCAGCAGCATCTCGATGACTTGTCTCCAAGTTGACCGTCTCCTGAAAAATCGAAGTCGACATAATCTATTTAAATCATAGTGCTTATAATCAAAGATGGTCCCGTAGTCGTACGGTTGCATTTCATTACCAATGATTGGACGGCCTAATACCCAAAAAAATCCCAAACTTTAACCTTTGTCCCAATTATATCCTAAACTTTTTTTTATCTCATAAAAACTCTAAACTTACCACCTAATATCCAAAAAAACCTTAAATTTTAGCCTTTATCCCAATTATGTCCTAAACTTTTTTTGTCTCACAAAAAATCCCACACTTTTACTTTTGTTCAAAATCTACCACTGTTAACTTTTTCGTCTAATATTACCGTTAATGACTATTTTTTATTTTTTCTAATTTTTTTATTTTTTCTTTTATTTTCTTTTTCCTTTCTGTTTCTTTTTTTTCCCATTCACCTTCAACCTCTGGCCGGCGAGGCCCGACCTCGCCGGCGTTGGGCGAGGTCAGCCTCACCCGCCCCTGGCGAGATTCGTCCTTGTCGTGGCTAGCGAGGCTTGGCCTTGCCCAACGCCGGCGAGGGCTTAGTCCCGCCGGCCTCGTCCTCGCTGGCCGCGACGAGGCTCGACTTCTCTACTAGCTGGCTGGACCAAGCTTTACTAGCTACTGCGAGGACGAACCTTGCTAAGGGCGAGCGAGGACAAACCTTGCCAGAGGCGGGCGAGGCTTGACCTCGCTGACGTTGGGCGAGGTCAGCCTCGCCCACCCCTAGCGAGGGCTCGGCCCCATTGGCCACTAGCAAGGCTCGACTTCGCCGGCGTTGGGCGAGGCCAAACCGCGGCAAGGACGAACCTCGCCAGGGGCGGGTGAGGCTGACCTCGCCCAACATCGGCAAGGTTAAGCCTGGTTGGTCGCCGGACCGGCAACCGGCTAGAGGTTGAAGGTGAAGGGAAAAAAAAAGGAAAAATAAAAAAATAAAAAAATTCGAAAAAATAACATTAAAATAATTATTAAATATAATATTGGAAGGAAAATTTAACGGTGGTAGATTTGGGATAAAAGTAAAAGTTTGGGATTTTTTATGAGACAAAAAAAATTTAGGATATAATTGGGACAAAGGCTAAAGTTTGGAGTTTTTTGGGTATTAGGTGGTAGATTTGGGACAAAAGTAAAAATTTGGGAATTTTCATGAGACAAAAAAAAGTTTAGGATATAATTTGTGACATCCTGAAATTTTGGTCCATTTGGGATTTATGAAATACTAGATTTTATGAATGTACTCGTAGTAAATTCTCGTCCGAAATTGATCATTCCTGAGATGCTAACCATTAGGGAAAGGCTAATAGGGGAATTAAATTTGCCCGACTAAAGAAAATTCGATTGTGAATTGATTTTCGACCATGAAATCGCTGAAGTGATATTTTGAGCCATTGTTGGCCGATCCAAGGATAGTCAGGGGTCAGTTCGCCACCATCATAATAGTGGATCGCGAGTGATTCCGTTGGACTACGAAATGACTTGACGAATAATTTTGAACCTATACCAAATGATCGTACCCCTCGGAGCTAGTGATTGATCTTTACAATTTTAATGACAACCGAGGTCGTCACGTACCAAACGAACTTGCACGTGACTCGATTTATTGTCAGTCACGTGACTACGAAATGACTTGACGAATAATTTTGAACCTATACCAAATGATCGTACCTCTCGGAGCTAGTGATTGATCTTTACAATTTTAATGACAACCGAGGTCGTCACGTACCAAACGAACTTGCACGTGACTCGATTTATTGTCCGTTAGTTTGCCCGTTAGTTTGAGAAAGGCTCGAGTTGCGTTTAATAAAATTTAATTATTGAATTTAACCCAAATTGGACATCGGAAAATTAGAAAGTCATGATGGAATGTTAGGATGACGTTGCGGAAGACACGTGTGATTTTTGGGTGAGCCCGAAACCTTAAGAAAAATTTAAATTGGGCAAGAAATTGAGAAAGTGACCATTTTACCCCTAAGGATTAATAAAGGACAAGGGTTATTTTAGTCATTTTTGTGTTTGAGTCAAAACTTGGTCACCAAGTTTGACCAAACCATATTTCTCTCTCTCATCTCATGCCTCTCTCTCCATTTCTCTCCCTCTCCCTCCCGAACTCTCCCCCACCGTGAAGCCCCCACTGCCGGACCGCCACCGCGCCGTTGCCGCTTTGCCGCGCCATCCATACCGCCCTTACGCCATCACCACTAGCCTCCCCGCCGTCTCTCTCTGTCTCTCTGTCTCTGTCTCTGTCTCTCTGTCTCTCTCTCTCTCTCTCTTCCTCTCTTGGCTGTGGACACCACTGGCCACCGCCGCAAGTCGCCGTCATTCACCGTTGAGCCAATTGTCACCGCTTGTCACCGCCGTCGCAAGCCGCCGTTAGATATTGATTTTGCCGCCGCTTTTGCTTTAACCGTGATAGTTTAGACTTGGTAAGTCGCAATCTAACCGTTGCCTAGGACGTCCGGTATTTTCGGACTCGTTAGATGCTGTTTAGGGTGATTTAGAGGTTGATTAAGGTGTTGATCATGGTTATTGGTGGCTGATCATAGTTATTGGTGGCTGATCATGACTGTTAGTGGCTGTTTCAGGTTGGATTAGACGTCTGGGAATGAGTTTTAGCGGTTGAATTTCAGTAGCAATCGGTTCGGGTTTGAATCCGTGAAATTCGGCGTGAATCGCGGATTTGCGGTTACTGTGCATCTTCGATTTGCTATTCTTTTTATAGAATTTTGTGGGCCGAATTTGATGAGGTTTTTTTCACGAAAGTTGTTTCTAACATCTTGAAGTATAACATATTTTAATTTGGAAATTTTTGGAAATCATTTGAGGCCATTCGGAAGTCCATCTTTGGACCGAAGCAAAACTGCTCGATTTACTATTCACTCGACCTTCGGGGCTGTTCGAATTTTTATAAATTTTTCCAGGCCAATTTTCAAAATATGTTCTTCACAAAAATTGTTGGGGACATTTTTTTGCTATGACATATAAAAATTTCAAGGCTTTTCAAGGTGATTTGTGTATTGAAAGAAATATATTTTGAGGACAAAACGGTCTGTTGGAGCGAGTTGCTTTTCGTCTGACTTCAAGTGACCAAAAGGGGTGTTTACAGTTGGAACTGGGTTTCGAGTTCTTCACGGAAAATGTTTAGCAAGATGTTTTATGCAACGTATTCAAATTTCAGAATTTTTGGAGTTCGTTTACTATTTATTTGAAGGGAATTTCGGTCACTGTGTAAACTGACCAAATTTTACCCCAATTATTTGGATGTTTGTTTTGATGAGCAGAATGATGTGGGTGTCGGGGTTGAATAGTTGCTGCCTCGTGACCAGAATTGAGGCTTGAATTTGAATGTGTGTTATATGAGTTGATTTGATGATGAAATGAGGATGTTTCGAAGCTGGAGTGAGACTGAATAGAGTGTCGGATGTTGTGGGATGGAATTGGCGAGCTTAAGACTCGATTTAAGGGCAAATGGTGTCGGTTTGGTGTGTGGTAGTATGGCTGGATTGTGGTGTTTAATAGGCTTGGAAATGGCGAAATTATGCCTATGAACGTAGTTGTGTTTGTGGGCCCATGAGCGGCCTTGTGTGTTTATTGAACCATGATTTGATGGATTGAAATGTGTTTGATTATGTGCACATGTGGGTCAGATTGAATTAATTGTTGAAATTGGCTATGTCGAGTGCTGAGTGAGCATGTTTTACGTGTTAATTGATGCGTGCATGGGCCACATGTGATGGGCTAATTGGGTGTGGTATATGCGTGTTGAGCATGCGCATGAGTAAGAAAGTGATTGTGTGTGTGTGGCATGGCATGAGAGATTGTGGAAATTGTGCCGTCCTGAAGCGTGTTACACGGGACGATACCCAGTATTATTGGAAGACTGCCAGCCTGAGGCGTATACTTCAACGCGGGTTGCGCAGTAGGTGTGTAAGTGTGAGAATGGGATCGGGTCGGGTATCATAAGCTCGGGTAGCGATCACGTACGTTTGTTGCGTTTAGCACAGGCTGAGGCTTGAAAAGCAAGAATGAGAATCGGTCCGAGGCACGATTAGCTCGGGTGAGACCGGGATTGGATCGAGGCATTATAAGCTCGGGTTCCGATCATGTAAGCCTGTCGCATTTGATGCGGGCTGAGTATTGGGGTCGGGCCTAAAGTGTGTGATGCTCAAGTCGCGATCGAGGCCTGAGGCATGTACGAGTACGCGGGCCGGAAGTGGTGTGATGAATGGTTGCAGTGTGCCAGAGGCGTGTACTTCAACGCGGGTCACTGGCGAGGAATATGAAAGAGGAAATGAGAACGAAATGGATACGGAGGACAAGAATTTCACATGCGTGTGTTGCATATGACTAGATCGTGATTGAGTGCTGGTGTTCGCATATTAGAGTTTGGCAATATTAATTGATGTGCCTACACTGTGGTGATTTCATGTGTGTGAATCATGTGTTTGTGTACTTGTTTAGAGGTAAGTGATAGCTTAGGTAGAGTTTAGGTTGTAACTTATTGAGAAGTATCTCATTGTTGTATAAACAAAACCATTTCAAATAACCCACATGAACAAGGAAATAATTGCCACCGCCACCGCCAGAATGTTTTGATACAATTATGCACACCGAGGATAAATTCGTGGAGTACACCCTGAATGGACGTTGTACCGAGGACGCAAGGACTAGTGAGGAGGAGATGAGCTAGTGTTCGTGTAGTACCGTTTTTGGTAGATAGGGTATTTGCCTTTTTTTGGTGTATGGTATTTAAGCTAATCGCAGTGGGTGTACATATAAATTTTATGGACTTAAAGAATGGCGGACGGGTATAAGTGTACTTGTATGTAGATACTGTAAATATATATATGATAATGAAAGGTTTGTAAGTGTTGGCAGTTGGGCGTGCAAGTTTAATTCTGGGGTTCTCCAATTTATTGTCCAGGTTTAAATTATTTGTTTCCGCTACGATTGACTCTGATGCGAGACTGTTGAGTCGGCGACGTATTCCTGGGGTGTCGCATCATTCGACTTATGGAAGTGAGGTGTGGAAAACATTAGCTTTTGAGTAGGGGCGTGACATAATTGGAATAAAAGCTAAAGTTTGAGATTTTTTTTGGGTATTGGCCCTTGATTGGACTGATGGAGTTAAGGCTTGCATTGGCAACATGCATAATGCATATGCCCCTGATAATTGATGAGACCATTGGATTATTTCAAAAATCACACTTTTGAGTTTATTACCTCGAAGAAAACCCAATAGTTCATGATTATATCCCGTCACCAAGCAACATAGTATAAGGTGAGAAACTTGGAGATTAAGGAATAATATTTGCAAGAACCCATTTTAAATTAAAGTAAACCGAAAGAGTGACATGAAAAAATTGAGGAACTTAGCTCTGATTAAAGTAGGATCTCAACATAAAATGTAAGTTTTTAGGTGGGAGAGGACACATAAACATGAGATCTTGATATATCATAAAAAAAGAAATGTAGGTCCCTATAACTTGATTATTTGATTGATCTGGTGATATCACATGCAAAACAACGCAATTAGGCTTTAATCTCTTTTCTTAGTTGTATTTTGGGAAAATGGTATATGCTTTATGAAGTGTTATAACATCGTAATTAAGTCACGGCACCTACGTCTACGCGCTTTGGTGGGGCTGGACCAACAGCATTATTTGTGGAGAACTCATGCGTGGCCACAAGTTGCGCAGTGCAAGACCCGCAAGCACCAAGTCAAGATTTTTAGGTCCATGTCGTTATCTCCCACGACGACTTGGGTCTGGATTCATCCATTCTGCATTTCTCTTGGATAAAATGCAAATTCTAACATGATTTTAATGAAATGGACTTTCTCTCTACGTGCGTAAATCAAGCAACTTCCAGGATAATACATGTTGATTGGTATGGACTCTGAAATTGTTCTCGTCATCTCTAAATTAGAAAGAAGAGAGGCCATGGATGATCCTGTTTATCGAGTCAATTGTGCGGTACCCTTTTTTATCTGAAAAAAAGAAAAGCAATGCGTGTCTGTTGTGAATGAATAGGAGGAAAAGGCTAACTTTTGACCTTAAATCAATTTCATTCAAATGATAATATTCGTATGACTAGCCATTTTACCCGAGACGAAGGAAAAGATAGGCAATGCCTTTTAAGAGCCATCGTGCCACTAAAAAAACAAATTATGCGATAGGTAATATAGTGAAATCATCTTTCCCGTACTCCCCCCGGACCCCGCCACTGTAGGACGTGAACAAGGATCTATAGATGGAGAAATTAATTAGATAGGTTCCTTATACTTTTACCATGTGCAGAGGAGAATTTAGACCACTTTCTAATTGATGATGAAAGAGATTCTAAATAATATATTGGGAAATGATGAAGTTACCAAGAGGAATAAGATAAAATGCGGTACCAAATCATCCCTAGAAACTCACATTTGATGCCAAGCGTACCTATGAAGTCATTAGCCAGTTTGTGTTGAACGATTAATATCTAATCACTTGATCTAGTCTACATGAGAACATACCTTTTCAAAAGGAGCACTCAAATGGTTATGATTTAGTGCTGACTCAATAATATTTTGAACCTTTCTCCTATTTCATATGGCATTTTAGGTCGTACAATAAATCCGTTTCTAGGGACAACCATTAGTGACGAAACTACAGAAAACTTTGCAGTCAAGACGCCCAAAAGTCTGGTCACTCAAAGGTTATGATTATGTCCCATCATGAGCAATTTAGGATAAGGTTAGAATACGTATAAATTGGGTTGGGATCACATCTCGCGAGAACTTCAAGATTAAGGAATATAATTAGCAAGAACCGACCATTAAATTAGAGTTAAACTAAGAGAGTGACATGAAGAAACTGAGGAACTTGGCTCTGATTAAAGCAGGATTTCACCAGAAAACGTAAGTTGTTTAGGCGGAGAGGACACGGAACCATAAGGTCTTTGATATAATCGCAAAAAAGAAATGTAGGGAAAATTTAACACGTGATCATGCTTCCTGATAAACTGATCATTTAAAAGACAGTGTTATCCTATACAAAACAACGCAACTCGGCTTTATTCTTTTTTTTCTTTTTTGGGCAATTAGTATGTGCTTTATGAAGTGAGTGTGGGTGTTCTTTACGGAAGAGACTATTAAGAGTTCTCGATCAGGACAAAGATGAACACCTCATACCATACTAACTAAAACAAAACAATGAGCAAATTTTTGTAAGGGAAGAGATCATACAGGGACAAGGAGTTTCACACTCAAAATGAAGAACCAAAAGCGGGGCGGAGGGCACGAGATTGCTCATTACCTAAGCGCTTCTTGATTGTCTTAGTCTCTTCCAGTTTGCTACCTTCACCGCTATAGCCACATATGCCTTGTTTATTGCTTGATCCACAAAGCTGAAATACGCACGTCTCCAGTCCTTCTTGAACTGCAGAACCCCGAAAAAGCCCCAAAACCCGGTCGCAGCTCCAAGCATTACGACCCCGTAGAACAACGCCTTTTCAAGCTTATCCTCTTCATGTGTATCTTCAGGGTGAGAGATTTCCGATGCTTGAGGTGCCTCTGCAACAGGGCATTTTCTTCTCAGAAGATCGCCACACAGTAGAGGATTCCCAGCGTAAATGGAAGGGTCGTCGAGGGTCTGGATTTGATTGCCTTTTGGAATCTGGCCCGTGAAGTTGTTGTGCGACAGGTTGAGGTGGCTTAGAGATGTCAACGCTGAAATGCTCTGCGGAATTATTCCTGAGAGGTGATTGTTGGAAAGATCAAGAGACTCGAGTGACTTCATGTCTCCGATATCAATGGGAATGCCTCCAGAGAGATGGTTGTGCGACAAGTTCAAACCTTGAAATTCCACTAAGAAAGTCAGTTCTTTAGGGATTGGCCCTATCAAGTTGTTGCTCGAGAGATCCAAATTGCCCACAAGTCTTAGATCAATTTTGGTGTATTCATTAGATCTTCCCTTCATGATCTCAACCACATGCTCTCGATTCCAATCCAGATTAGGTGGAGGATATGGATCTATAAATTGCATGCCATGCAATGCATTCATATAGCCAAGACAAGGTGGGATCGTTCCCGTCAAATTGTTCGCTGCCATATCCAATATTTTCAATCTTGAGAGTGAGCAAAGCTGCGGAGGAATGCTGCCGGTAAAACAATTCTCTCGTAGCCTCAGGATCTGCAAGTACTGAAAGTTTTCGTCGAACCATGTTGGAATATTTCCGGAAAAGTTATTCTCCCCGAGGTCTAAAATTATCAAACTTGTCCAAGAACCCACGGCCAAGGGAAGCTCCCCATTGAGATGGTTTCCATTCAAGTGTAGGGTTGAAAGTGCTTGTAAGGATCCGATTGAGCTTGGAATTACTCCGGACAACTTATTGAATGACAAAGTCAAGTGAGATAAAGCAATACCCTTCCAACAGTCAGGAATATTGCCGGATAGCTTATTATTGCCAAGATTTAGATCATACAAGCCCTCTTCACATAAAGATGACGGTATCGTGCCATTGATACGGTTATCATTGAGATACATAGTCGCTAGGTGCATCTCACCAATATTGGTTGGAAGAGGTCCAGAGATCAAGTTGTGGGAGAGATCTAAAATGAAACAATTAGAAGATATGTTTGGCAAGGGTCCCATGATTTGATTGTACGAGAGATTGAATTGGCTAAATGTCATATTGCCTAACCATTTAGGCAAAGGCCCAAAAATTGAAGCATTTGAGAGAGATATATCCTCAACTTCCATTTGTGTCTGCATCCATTGGGGAAACGTGGTTCCGAATTTACAGGAATTCATCCGAATGGATGCAAGTTGAAAAGGCGGTATCCAGCCATGTTCCGCCTTAAAAGTCAAGTTATTGTTGTCACTGATATCCAAATCCTTAAGCCTCCCCAAATTGCAAAAATGGATATCCGAAATCTGCCTTCCCAAAGAATTGTTAAAAAGATATAGAACCGAAAGATGGGAAAGTTCTCCAAACTTATCAGGTATAGTGCCGCTCAAACGGTTACTGTTAAGACGCAAGTCTTGTAAGAACCGCAGTTGCCCTAATGACTCAGGAATATGCCCCAAGAATTGATTATGAGAAAGATCTAACAATCTCAATGATGACAACTGACTTAATGGCAATGGAATGGTCCCAATCAATCGATTATTCAAAAGATCTAACGATCTCAGCAATGACAGCTGACCTAATGACGATGGAATGGGCCCAATCAATCGATTATTCGAAAGATCTAACGATCTCAGCAATGACAACTGACCTAATGACGATGGAATGGGCCCAATCAATCGATTATTCGAAAGATCTAACAATCTCAACAGTGATAATTGACCTAATGATAATGGAATGGCCCCATTCAATCGATTATTTGAAAAATCTAATGTTACCAACTTTCGCAATCCTGTGATGACACTAGGAATTGGACCAGAGAAGAAATTATTGCCAAGCTCTAAGTATCTTAAGAGTGTAAAGTTCATCAACCAGTTTGGCAAAGCACCGCTAAGATAATTATTACATATCATTAGACTCTCTAAGCTATTCTCCATGAATCTTGATGAATTTCCCTGAGATGTCCAAATATCTTCTCTGATCTGGTTATGACACAAAAGCAATGATTTGAGGTACTTCTTACTATTCAAGAATGACAATAGGCCTCCTTCAATCTTGTAAATATAATTTCCCTCAAGATTGAGATGAACAATACTTGTAAATTTGTCAAACCACATGGGAATCGAAATGCTGAAATAGTTCCCCGAAAGGTCAAGATGTTGGAGAGAAGTCATGTTTTGGAGCATAACATTTAGGAAAGGACCTTTGAAGAGATTCTTTGAAAGATCAAGGTACCGAAGATGAACAAGAGAAGTGGAATTGGCCAAGCGAACAGAATAAAGATCATAGATGGAAAGTCCGCAAGTTGATAAACTCAAATGTGATAAAGTTGGGAGCATGATGATCACTTGCATGAGGCTTGTTCCCGTGGCAATCTTTAAGCCACTCATGTCGAGGTAGTTTAGAGACCGAAGATAAGAAACCCATTGGGTATCATCAACAACCAAAAATCCACCATCATCATGAAGATCAAGGACTTCCAACTCAGTGAGGTTTCCCAATTGATGAGGAACTACTCCATGAAAGTTACCAAATGACAAATTGAGGTACCTCAATTGTTTCATCGAACCGAGGAATTTAGGTATTGTTCCATGTTTGAAATTGATGCCACTTAAGTCCAAGTAGTTCAAGTATGTCAAGTTGAGCAAAGAAGAGTTCAACTTACCAGCCATGGAGAGCTTCTGTTTTATGGGACTAACAATAGTACCATTATAGTCTCTTACAATTTGGGGCAAGAATTGGAGCTGGATAACATGACCATACACTCTATCACAAGTGACTTCTTTCCATTGGCAACAATCTTCACCTTTCCAATAAGAAAGCAAGCCATATGGGTCTGAGAGGTTTTGTTTAAGCTGGAGCAGAGCCTCTCTTTCTTGCTCTAGGCAAATGGATGTTGAATTTCTGCAAAAGCATACACACGAATTATCTAAAATAAGTAATAGGGCTACTAGTGCAAGCACTTTGGGATTGTATCTCCCCATGAGAAATAAAGGAGAGAATAGATGTATGCTTTAGAGAGACTATTTGAGGGTTCTCTAATGAAAACCCAGATCACTTATAGAGAAGGGCAGCGAGAGCTTTTACTTATGTGTATGCATGTTTACCATCTCAAAGGGTGTATATTCAACACATGTGAGGTCCACATGTCATAATCATAATCAGGAAGAAAAGGCATGTCCATTCTTGCAATTGGAGTGTGTACAACGATGACTGGACCCCATCTAGAAGAGAATGAATCATCTACAAATTAGGGCAAGTCAACTCACATATTCGACCAAAAAAAAAAAACTCACCATTGAGGAGATTGCCGAGAAATTCTCCTGTTTTTGCAGTGTTGGACTCGAACCAAGTCAAGCCTTTGGGTCCAATAATAATCACACGATGTTATTTCTTCGTCAAAATGTGTGTATATAAATATATCATCTATTTCAACTTACGATCTTAACTAAGTGACCAATTTTTAAATAACAATCTTAACTACAGTGATTTACGTGCCGTGTAAGAAACGGATGCAGGCATCCAACGTATCTAATAAATCCGATGATCTAATCATCGTTTTGGTTTTTGGCTGCAATCGGAAGTTTACATGTTTCTTTCAATTGAAATTAATGAAATTGAAAGTCCGCAAACAACTCCAACTCGAATCAACGTTTAGCACTTTTCCAAGTCAACGTTTATCACTTTCCATTAATCTCTTGCTTCATCCTTAGAGTAGTCATGCCTCACTTTCTTAATTGAAGTTGACATGAGAGGTGTTCGTCTTTGCCCACTGCTATAAGCCAATAACATTTTCCCTCAGCCATATCAATGTGGAAAACCCGCAAGACTTGCAAGCACCAAGTCCAAGTCTTGAGGTCATTGTCTGTAACAGCCCAAATTTTGATGTAATTCCGGGATCAATAAAACTGATGTTACTTCGCATTTCATTTTAGTAAGTCTCGCTCAGAACTGATCACTCTTGGGATACTAACCAATGGAGTATGGCTAACTAGAAAACGGTACGTAGACTGGGGACCCTATCGCGAAACGGATACCAATTACGAGAGACGCTGAGGAAATATTTTGGGCCAACGTGGGCCAATCTTAAGAAAGATGAATGGTTTGGGTTTGGCCAAGGCCAACGATGTACCATAGGGACGCAGGTGATTCTGCAAAAATTGAAAGTACACGTGGCCAACCAGTCCTGAACTTGAACCAAACGATCGTGATCTCTAGAACTAGTGGTAATTTCTCAGTCCCTCAATGATCGAGGTCATCATGATATGGATAACCCTAGGTCGATACGTGTAACCTCTAAACAGCCACCAGTTAGTGAGAGACCTTGAAATTGAAAGTTTAGTGAATTTCATTCACGGAATTGGGCTCGGATGTCAATGTCGATTTTCAAGGGCTTAAGAGATTATTTTCAAAAATCTGACGTCATATTATGCTGGCCACACGCGTTTGGAGCTAATACAACCAAAAATTGGAATTTTAGTCCGGGGTTGAAAAATTACGATTTTGCCCCTCAGGACACCGCGCCGCTTTTCGAGGCCAAATGAGGTTATTTTTTGAGGCCAACATCATTCTAGGGTGGCCACACATACCAGGAGTTGTTATGACCGAAAATTGGAATTTCGGTGAAAATTGGAAAAATAATATTATTTTATTCCCCAAACTTCGTAGCTGATTTGAGGGCTTAAGAAACTATTTTCGCGATTCCGACACCACATTATGTTGGCCACGCATATGAAGGGTTGATATGTTCGAAAATTGAAATTTCGCCCCGGGACCCGAAAAATGACGATTTTGCCCCTGGGCTAATTTTTGGTCCGAATTTTTGGGAAATTAATTGGGATATTTCAGAATGCTTATCAGCTCAATTATTGGGGCCAAAGACCTTTTTGCCCCTTGCTTTTTGGATAAGATTTGTTCTAAACCGTTAGATTAGGGGTATTTTGGTCATTTGGCCCGGATTGGCGACACATGGCGCTTGGGGCTGCAATATTTGACCAAGTTGGACTGCATTTTCTCTCTCCTCACCCCCACACTCAGCCAGACCTCTCTCTCTCCTCCCGATCTCTCTCTTTTCCCTCATTTTCTTCTCGGCCGAAGCTTGCTGGAGCTCATCGCCGGCCACCGGAACGCCGCCGCTGGCCACCGTGCTCCGCCGTCGACCCTCACCGTCCCCCAGCCTCAGCCTCAGCCCCAGCCGACCTTTCCCTCTCCCTTTTCTCTCTCTTTCTTCCCTTTTTCTTTCCCGGTTTATCACCGCCGCCACGCCGGAGCCCGATCAGCCGAGCCACCGCCACAGTGACGCTTCTGACGCCCATACGACACCGCTCACCACCGTCTGTACAGTATCTGTACGGAACACTGTTCATGTCGGAGTCGGTACGGACCGCCGCGCCCGTCACTGGCGCCCCGCCGGCCATCGTTTTCCGTTGGTCCATACAGTGTCCGTACGAAGGCACTGTTCGCGACCGTCCGTACCGCCATGTCCGTACGCCGCCGGCCGCCGCCCGTACAGTCGTCGCAAGGAATTCCGCCGCCGATTTCACTATTCATCAGTGATCGGTCGTCATTCCCCGTTGTCGTGACCCCGTATTATGTGAGTAAAATTCCTAAACCCGGATTAAGACTATTAGTGCAATTTTCTGGATTGGTTTAGAAATATTAGTACTGGCAGGGAAAAATTAGTGTACCGATTGGCGGAGGTTATTATCTGGAAAAAGTTGGTGGATCAATGTGAAATTATTGGGAAGGATCATTGGATTAAATGGCTAAGTTAGGAGTACATTAGTGGAATTACCGGGTATGCCCGGGTTGACTAATTGGATGGCAATTGTGCTTGATGGTGATTGATTTCGCATCGCCATGTCGTATGTTGGGTGTTTGATTTATATTAACGCTCGTGGTGCATAGCATTGCACAACATGGACACGCATTGTGTATGCCGAGAGTGAGGCATGTGATGAAATTATGCGAGAATGCGTGTCTGCCATGAGCGAGTGATCACTTAAAATACCCTTAAGCGTTTCACGCGGGGTTCGAATAATAATGAATTGTGTGATCACCAATGACCTTTGGATCATGACCTATGGGTCGATACCGTCCTCATGCACTTTGAAGTAAGACGATACCCGGTACGTCCGGAAGGCGACCATCTTCATGCACTTTGAAGCAAGCTCTGGTTCGCAAGGTGATTAGTGTTGCGCCTCATGCACTTTGAAGCAGGCTAGAGACACTGGGCCAGATCGGTTGCTGCGCCTCGTGCACTTTGGAGCAGGCTAGACGCACCGGGCCGTGAAAATGTGATGACTCGAATTGTAATAATAATAAATTGGGCAAGTGTCCCAGTGTGGGCCAGTGGGCTGGAGAAATGTGTATGACATGTCGACGACATTTGCATACATGATCATGCATTTACCAGCATGCGAGTGTGTGAGACTCAGTATTTGAGCATGTGCAATGATTCTTATATTAAACTATCTAACCTGCAAGGTCGGAGAATTGTGTGGATGTTGTGTGTTGTGATTTTGAATGCTTGTTTCGGTCAGGAGATTGCATGCTAGTCTAGCCTAGGTTTAAGGATTGAACTTACTAAGATTTGCCTCACGGTGGTTTAAACCGAAACTTTTCAGACCCCCAGCTGTGAGGATGTAGAGATCACCGCCACTTTTTGGGATTTCTATGCAGATCCACTAGTATACTAGTACCTACCCCTTAGGAAATGGGGAGGCCTTTGTGAGATACCGATCTGTAGTATACATAGACGTAGGCGAGTATTACTACCAGGTGCAGGAGTATGTGGCATGGTACCATCGAGATGCTGATGGTAATGAAGGAGAACCCCTCAGGACTTTTGATGCTCCGATTGATGAGACTGGGTTGTTGCAGCCGATTATAGCTGGCGGAGAAATGATCGACCCTGAGACCATGCCAGATGGATAAGGCAGTATGGAGAAGTGGACGAGAAGCCCAATGTAGTAGCTGAGGATTCTGAGCCGATGGATGAGGCAGAGGATGACGAGCCCGAGGCGATGGAATAGGATATAGAGGAGGATGGGGAGGTAGCAGAGTTAGGATCAGATGAGGAAGGGTTCGAGCTTTACCTCGATCCGGAACTGGAGCTGGACTTCGAGGATGAGAAAGCAGAGGCCATGGATTCGGAGGAGTCGGAGCTTAGTGGAAAGGCCTCCGAGAAGTCATCGGATGATTCTGCTAAGTCATCCGATCCGGATTGGCAACCATAGGACTACCTCTTCCCCGACCGTAGCTAGTACCGAGGGCCGCTACTTTTTGAGACCGTAGCCCTCTCCCTAGGTTTAACCTGACCTCTTGAGCCGTGTATCCCTTTTTGACTAGGCGGCTATTGACCGGTTGTAGTCCTTTTTGCTGTACTTGTATATATTGTGTAAATGGTTTTAATAGTAATATAAATGTGTAATTATCTTATGTATTGATGCATGGTTATCTGTGGCTCATACTGTAGTGTCCGGGTTTGTTTATTTGTTGTTTTCGCTTGTGCTTGATCTCTATTCGGGTGTGGATTGGCGACGCTTCCTGGGACGTCATAGTTATCGACCAAGATAGGGATGTTGCGTACCGGGGATTTCGGGGTGTGACATTGTCCTTATTTTTCCAAATCCCTTTTGTTCACATTTTTATGTGTCCATATTTATCTAATTTGCATTCATTTATTTTTTGATAATCAAATATCTTGTTCTACAAATACCCCTTTGGAGTATAGAATGTCTGAAGAACAAGATCCTAATTGTCCTAAAAATTTCCCAAAGCTTCAAACACACCAAACGACAAGAACAAAAGCAAGAAACCGGATATTAATGGGATGCATGCCTGATTCTGCCATTAAACAAAATGTCCATTATGGATGTTTTAGGATAAACTCATATTTCCTCTAAGGGATGTATGTAGATGAAGAAATGACGAAAATTTGCAACAGGAAAATAAAATTAAATAAGCAATCAATTATCTCAAAGATCTTTTGTAGGTCGAAGGAACACGCTCTTAAATTATATCTTCATCAAAGCACGATGCAATCAAAGAATTAAGGGCTAGTTACACATTGTTGGAAGCACAGAGCAAAAGCTAATACATTCATTTGGGGAGATCACCATGAGAAAACCCAAATCCGAATCCGTCAACATATCTTGTTGAACTCACATTTATTCAAAAACTTAAGCTAACAAATTATGTGCCAACTAGGATACATTAATTATTCTACACATACTAATTCTTCGACATGAGACATTCTAATATAACTTGCATGTGCATCTAAATACATTACTATATGCATTAGAACAATCGCACCTTTAGCAAATTGTAACATCGCCACATATAAAAGAGACTAGCAGACTTTCTATTTGATGGTGAAGTCAAAAACAATCTCTTTATCACCAAACTCATTTGATCGCTCGTGTCAAGAATGCGGCCATGATTAAGTTCTGAAACAAAACTGGGCTTTGCATTTGTATGTCATTTCATGTCTAAATACATATATTGATTATGAGAATAAAATCCACTCCACAGTACAACATGCCGGCATCAACAGAGTTACTAGGATTGTTACTTGCAACATGGAGAGAGTTATTGCATGCAGAACCACGCAACTTGGCTTTTACAATTTCTTTTTTTGGCTAGTATACTCTATCAAGTGAGTTTTGGCATTCTTAAATAAAAAAGAAAATCAGAATTTTTAAAGGGGTATATGGGTGTGTTCCCATTAGGTACAATATCCTGCGCACTTGTGATCTATGTGTCATGTGAGGGATGCATGTATGCATCTAGCGCATCTAATAATTCCGAAATTCTAATTGTCTCTTTGATTGTCAATTGAAATCGAAGGTTTAGGTATTTCTTTCTGTTAAAGTTTGTGAAATTGGAAGTCCCCGTATAACTCCAAGTCATGTCAACGTCACTTTTCGATTAATCTCTTCCTTCATCCTTAAAGCTAGTCCACTATTCTCTCTTTGTTTTTTGTCCCGGCGTGAGGCAGCTGTCCTAGTAGAGTAGTCATGCCTCACTTTCATAGATTGAAGTTGAAATAGAGGCATTCGCCTTAGCCCACTGCGATAAACCGATAACATCAACCTCCTTCAGTCACATCACCCTGAAAAATCCACAAAGACCTGCAAGCACCAAGTCTAATTCTTGAGGTCCATGTCTTCATTCTGGCAGATCCTTTTTCTCCAGATTTTTATGTGTCCATACTTATCTGGTTGCATCTATTTGTTTCTTTCATAAGCAAATATCTTGTATTTTTGTTTTTCACAATCCCAAATTGTTCTACGAATGTCCCAGTTGAGCATATAATGTCCCAAAACCTAGTATAACACGATCCCAATTGTCCTAGAAATGTCGCAAAGTTTCAAAGGGACCACACAACACTAGAACAAACGGCAAAAGCAAGAAACTAGATATTAAGGGGATGTATGCCTAGTTCTACCATTACACAGGATTCTTATAATGGATTTTTTTTTGTATAAAATCATATTTCTTCTGCACTGTGCAAATGAGGGGTGTATTTAGATGAAGGAATGATGAAAATGTGCAAGAGGAAAAATAACTTAAGCAGTCGATGTCCCGAGTATCTCTTTTGGCTCGAAAGAACATGCTCTCATATGATCTCTTCATCAAAGGATGATGCAATCAAGGACTTAACGGCTGGATACACATTATTATGAAATCATGTCCTCCTTCCTTTTGTAACAAATGTCAGAAGTTTCAAGTTTCTGTGGCACGAGGGCCTTATTATTAGTAAAATTTTATTTGATGAATAAACAAGTTTCAATCAAAACATATGACTTATTAGGAAGGCTCTCTCTAACTTGGCATAGTAAAATATTACTCTTGAAACATGACCATTATAATTTGATGCGCACCCAAAAAAATTTTAAAATGTAAAAGTATTAATAGATGGAATCATGTATAACATCAAAAGTTGCAAGCAACCAACACTAATTCAAATACACTACACCACATCTATTGTCCTTGTAAATCGTAGCATAGTCCTATTCTTAGATATATATCAACATTTTAACACCCAAAGTTAAAAGTTAACATAATAAAAAAACTTTACAACATTTTAGAGTAACAAACGTTAATGTGTCGAATTTTGAACTTTTCTTCGATTAGATTTACCAACTACTTTATGAGTTATTTACCACCATGTCTTGGGTGTGACGGAGAGCACGAGCGGGGGGGGGGGGGGGGGGGGGGGGGGGTGTTGGGTGTGGTGTTAGATTGAAGCAGTGAACGCGATTGAGGTAAAGAGAGGAAAAGACAAAATGAAGGCTAGGATTTTTCAATTATAGTTTATTATTATTTTAAAATTTGGGCCGGTGCAAAGCTCTTCGGAATTTCACATTTGTAGCCCAATAGCCGGGACAGTCCAGGGAAACGCAACCTAAATAACAGTCCGAGTTGATTGGGATGGTACGGTATTTCTGACGTCTCCAAATTGAGAAAGGAAACATAATCTTAGAAAAGCAATCCTGTCACGTTCGAACCTCGACGAGCGCACAACACCCCAAGCTCGGTCGAATTAGTGCGACGTTCCAGGAAACGCCGCCGACCCAAACCAATACATCAGAGTTCTAACATGACGGAAACAAGAACATAAACCATGACAGTAATATTATGGGGTAATAGAGAGAGATAAATCACCAAATCACCAAACACTATATTACACCTCGGTATATACAATATTCATTACAGTCCACCACAATCAGCAATCAACCACTTCATTACACCCACTATATCCACAATTTTCAATACAAACCATTGCAACCATCAAACCTCCGCATAGCAACCGCTGATATCAAAAAGGGACTAACGGTATCGGGTAGACTAATACTACCACAAAAAAGGGGCGCTTCTCAAAACTGTTCAACCCCTAACTTCTAACTACCTCTATTCGCTCTAGAAGGTGTTCACTCACAATCAGTCTAGTCGATGCCAGTTTGTTCCTGTGAAGACTTGGACTCAGCATTGATCTCAATCGGATTGCCCTTGTCTCCTGACTCTGCTAGAACTTCAATCAGCTAAATGGTTTTAAATAAAACCGTAAGAACACTTCTTAGTAAGCGAAACCCTAAACCCAATCTAGGCTAACACGTATCTCTGGTCACATTCAAGCACGCCAACCATACAATCAGTAAACCAAAATAATTGCAAGCACCAACATCTCAACTTGATACAAACGAAACTCCACATGCTAAATCAAGCATTATCATTAACAACCGATAACATGCCTCACTCAAAGATGCCATTTAAACCAAAACCACAGTAATATTCGCATAACAGACACAACATCATACTTTCATCATTTCACTCAAGCACACGCATCTAATTCATTCCTGACATACGTAAACACGCCTCAGGTCCAAAAACTAGCCATCGATCTCGAACCATGTAATCACGCCTCAGATTTAACAACACTTCTATAGCCCGCATAAATGAACACGCCTCAGGCTTAGTGTCTCTAGCCTGCATAAACGAACACGCTTCAAGTGCAACACTGATCTCCCTTTTTATAGCACAACTCGCGTAACATGCATTAGGTTGAACAAAATTTCTATAGCCCGCATCAAAACGCCTGAGGCTCAGTGTCTCTAGCCCGCGTAACACATCTCAGGCGCAACACCGATTTCCTTTTTAAGGCACAACCTGCGTAAAACGCATCAGGTTGGCGGTCTTCTAGCAAAATCGGGAATTGTCCAGCATAACATGCCTCAGAACGGGTTCAATTCCACGTGTCAACATGCCTTAGGGATTATGTTATCATATGTACATACATTTTCCAATTATTATCTGGACCCCACGTAAAAACACTTTAGGGTTTTTAATGGCCATGTAACACATCAACACCCAATCTCCTACCAATTTCATACGACTAATTCGCACACTCCATCCAACATATATAGGCTACCAGTAAGCCATGCCAACTCATAATTTTACCAATTCAATTCGCACGTACACAATTTATCATGCCAATTTTTGCATTTTAAGCCAAATTTCACCACTCACGGGCGTCGTACTCCTACCATCAACCCCCAAACCGACACGCACTATGTCTCAAACACCAATATGCATCAATTCAGCCACAGAATGAACAGTGATTCGGCCACCACAGAAAAATC
Source organism: Syzygium aromaticum (assembly GCA_024500025.1). NCBI lineage: Eukaryota > Viridiplantae > Streptophyta > Magnoliopsida > Myrtales > Myrtaceae > Syzygium > Syzygium aromaticum. The sequence continues at coordinate 1,788,609 of CM044895.1, forward strand.
ACTATAACGGCACATTTAGGCCCGTTTTTCATGCAATAAGTCACAATAATCACTCGTAATTATTCCAATCACAAAATCAATCAATTCTAACCTCCAATCTACCTCAAAAATCATCACAATTTCATCCAAACAACTCAACCAAAGCAGTCCAACCATCTTTCTATGAATAACTCATAAAACTTGCTAAAACGGGCCCGAACTAACCTGAAATTACTCGTTATCCTAAGCGAGGGTTAAGGTATCACTTACTTGTGATTCCACGCAAAATCAAGCCCTCAAAGGTGGCTAGACACAGAGCAAACAGCAGCGGTGGCGGCGTCCCATGAAAAGGGGTACCGGCGTCCACAAGCAGCGGCAATCGGCGGCGATTGGCTGGCCAGTTGGCCAATTCACATGAAGGAGAGGGGGCTAAGGAACTCACGGTCGGAGAGGGAGGAGAGGGAGAGAGTGATCATGAAAAATGAGGGAAGAGAGAGAGAAAAGAACAAAAAGAAAAGAAAATCTAGTCTCCCCCCTAGGCAAAATTACCATTCTACCCCTCTCTATACTTTTAATCCGATGGCCACGATTCGTTCTTATTTAAAAATCGACAGCCCAGATCGAATCCCATCAAAAATATCCAAGGGCAAAGTTGGAATTTCACAAAAAGTGCAGGGGCAAAACCATCGAAAAATTTTTATCTCTAAAGTTGGTCTGAAATGACCAAAATGCCCCTCTCATTTATACTTGGCCTTCATAAACTCTCAAGGGCAAAATGGTCATTTTGCATTTTCTTCTAAAATTCCAATTTTTTGACAAATTCAAGCAAATTCAAAACTGACCACGGTACTTTTGATGTCGTCCAAATATTGTATCATGACTATCGAAATTTTCGATGCCCAAACTCGGTCTTTATTTAACAGCCAAACTCAAATAAACACAACTTGAGTTTATCTCAAACTAACGAACGACTTTCAAGAAAATTCGTGTATTCGACCCTTGGTCGGTACTAAATCGAACCACGTTTAAGCTCACTTGAGTCATGGCGATCTTGATTATTGTATAAGTATGAGGATCAATCATTAGTTCTAAAGATCACAATCGTTTGGAACAGGTATAGGATCGTTCGCAATTTCATATCCTGGCGAAACGGAATCACCCGTGATCCAGTTATATGGCATTCGCAAATCAATCCATGACCAACCTTATATCGATATATATCAAAGATGTTCCTGCACGATTTGATGTCATTACCATTGATTTGACCGGTGGAGTTAAGGCTTGCGCTGTGACAGGCATATGCCCCAAATAATTGATGAGGCAGTGTTATGATTTTAAAAATCACACTTTTAATGCATTAGGTAGATGAAAACCCAAAAGGTTAATTGTATCCTATCATCGAGCAATGTAGGATAAAGGTTAGAATATGTGCAGATTGGATTGGGAAACATCAAGCGAAAACTTGAAGATTAATGAATAAAACAAGCAAAGACCCACAATTAAATTGAAGTTAAAGAGTGATAAGAAGATATTGAGGAACTTGGCTCTGATTAGACCAACGTGTTTGCACTTTGGTGAGGCTGGACCAGCTGCATGTTTGTGGAAGACTCATGCATGGCCAAGCTTCGCAGTGCAAGACCCACAAGCACCAAGTCAGGTCTCGAGGTCCACGTCATTATCTTATGCGACGACTTGGGTCAATATTGATTTGTTTGCATTTCTCCAAAAGAAATACAATTTCTAACAGACTTTTAATGAGACGGACGCTTCTCTCTCCATGAGTAAATCAAGCAACTTCCAGGACAATACATGCCGATGTTATGGACGGTGTAGGATCATTCTCTATAAATGAATAGGAGGAAAAGGCTGGCTTTTGACCTTACATCAATTTCATTTAACTGGTAGAGTTCATACTACTGCCCTTCCACACTGGAGAACTTCCATGGGTGTGTTCCCATCTCATACGAAATCATGCGCACCCGTGATTTACGTGCCGTGTGAGAAATGAATATCTAATAATTTCAGGGGATCTAATCATCGTTTTGATTTTTGATTGCAATTGGAGGTTTACATATTTCTTTTAATCAAAATTCGTAAAATTTAAAGTCCACGAATAACTCCAACTCAAGTCAACCTTTATCACTTTTCCATTAATCTCTTACTTCATCCTTAGAGTAGTCCTGCCTCACTTCATTGATTGAAGTTGGCAAGAGAGGTGTTCGCCTTTGCCCATCGCTAGAAGCCAATAACATCTTCCCTCAGTCATATCAATGTGGAAAACCCACGAGACCCGCAAGCACAAAGTCTTGGGGTCCTTGTCCTCATTCTTCCATATCCTTTTTCTCCGGATTTTTATGTGTCCATATTTATCTAGTTTGCATTTTTTATTTTTCGATAAGCAAATATTGTGTATTTTTTGTAATCCCATACTGTTCTACAAATGTCCCTGTAGAGCATATAATGTCCCAAAACCCAGTAAAAAGGTTAAAAAGAAAAAGCCCGTGTCCTCAACTATCATACACACTCTAATTTATAACAAGATCCCAATTGTCCTTAAAGTTTCCCCAATTTTTAAATCACCTTAACCAGTGGGATCGTTTTGGTCCTTAAGACTTGTTCCTTCCTATCCTCGATCCGTACCGGTATTTCCACATACGATACTTTATCGTCCACTTCTGTCTCCTCATAATTTAGTACATGAGCTGGATCCGGTTCATATTTCCTCAACATCGACACGTGAAATACATTGTGCACCTGAGATAAATTTTGTGGCGAGGCGAGTCGATACGCTGAATCTCCAATCTTTTCTAGCACCTCAAAAGGTCCCACAAACCGTGGACTTACTTTCCCTTTCTTACCAAATTGGGACAATGTTTTCATTGGTGACATCTTGAGGAATACGCAATCCCCTACTTGAAATTCTAAAGGTCTTCATCTCCTGTCTGTATAACTCTTTTGACGACTTTACGCTGTTTTCAATCTTTCACGAATGATCTTAACTGCTTTGACTGACTGTTGAACTAATTCTGGCCCAGTTATGCTCCTTTCTCCAACTTCGTCCCAACATATAGGAATCCTACAAGCTCTGCCATACAGCGCTTCAAATGGTGCCATCTTGATACTCTGCTGGAAACTATTATTCTACGCGAATTTCACTAAGGACAATTGCTCTTCCCACTTGCCTTGAAAATCCAATACACATACTGTTGACACCTAAATTTTGGTGACATACAAAGTTAAGGGTCAATCTCGACTCTTAAATTTCATTTCTCATAAGCATTAGACCCACATGCATTTTAATTGAGCGAATGTGAAACAAATTCAATGAAGGAGCATACGTGCGAAATTGAAATAGCAAGAAATCATGAAGTACTAGGAGGAATCGTTAGAAACTAGAATATGTGCAGGGCAAGAAAGAACAAAAGAAATATACTCTAGGAATGTCCAAAGAGAGAGCATATCCACGATTGAGTGCAGAGTATATTTCGCTAAATATTTGCATGATTCTGGGCAAAAGCTGAATCTTTGGGAGCGAACTAATCAACCAACAAATTTCAGCTAGTCTAGAGAAGGAAATCGTGGGGATATTTTCTCATTTGAAAGTGCAGCAAGTGGGGGGCAAAAATAAAAAAGAAAATAAAATAAAAAGGAAGTAAAAGACAAACAGCTTAATGCTTTGCCAAGAATCATTCAGCTAAATAGGAAAGGAAAACAAGAGGGAATCAATTTGATTGCTTATGCAAGAAAGTGAGAATTCTGGCCAGCCATTCTTGCATTGACAGATATTCCAATCTCGGTGATTGAGGAGCCGAATATCCTGTCAATCTTGAGCTCTTAAGGATCAAGAGCCATGAATTGTGCAAAGAAATCAAGTAAATAAGAAGGCAGGAAATTGATAAAATGGAAGGAATCAAAGTGTTCGTGGCTGAATAGCATACATAAAAAGAAAAATTCAGCTGGCGATGAAATTGTGCGCAAACTTGATAGTGAATCATGGCAATGAGAAAAGGAAACTCAGAAAGTTGCCCATAGAAAGAGATGCTGAAAGCCATTATAAAAGCAGGGAGAAGAGGCCACAGAAGGGAGAGACGGCCAACGTTAAAAAAAAAAGGAGAAGAGAGTTCGGTCAACTTTCAAGAAGAGAAATAACGCGAGCAAGAGAGTGGGGAGAGCATCATCTTTCCTCGGGCGTGTACCTCGATGACCAGAACCGAACTCCTCCATCTCCACGACCTAAGGCTGCTTCTCTGGCGCAAGTTTGACGCAGGCTCCAACGTGGTTGCCCCGTTTTGCGCTGCCTTTGTCCTAGACGATGGCCTGTGTTGCTGTTGTCTTCTTGAGCGGTGCCTGCTGTTGCTGCACAAAGAGTTGACCCAGCCATTCCGCCCTGCATCAAAAAGACTGGCTGTGATAACGTTGCTACTGCCTGCTCTTGTTGACTCGACGGTGCTGCTGATCGGTTAGGCCGCTTGTTTTGGTCATCCATCGAGCCAAAGTGTGTTGCTGTTTTGTAGGTTTTTCCTGTGAATTCTTGAACCATCCAACGGCGACTTCGATTGACCACCGTTAGTCGCCATCCTGTCAATCATAGCTTGATCCGCCGACCATCCACCAAGCCGAGTATGGCTGACCGTGAGCTTGCGAGGATCACCGCAAGCCGTCGTTCTACCGTGCCGACCACGACCGTTAGTGACCCACTGACGCCACTTCGTCTATGAGCTTGGAGCCTAGCCGAGCTCCCTCCCTGCGCCTTCGTTGAGCAGTCCATTCGCACAATCCCCATACACCGGCGATTCAAATTTGGAAAGTTATTTGCTCATTTAGGTAAATATCTCATCCGAATTAATTTGGATATTTCATTGCTTATTCTATGTTTATCGTTATCTAACTTTGCATATTTGAGCAATAGACACTATTTCAATTAGGATTTTTTTTTATTCTTTGGGAAATCTTGGATGTGTATTACTTGCCAAATTTGAATAGAATTTGAAAATTTTCAAAATTTTTTGAATATATCCAAGATATTTGAGATATCAAAATCTTTTTAAGATGTGATCGATTAGGAAAATTTCCTAATCCGCAACTGCACACATGGAAATAAATCTATCTATCAGGCTTTAGATAAAGTTATTTCCATAGCGGGTATTTCGAATTTTAGAATCGATCTGTTAGGCTTCAGATCGAAACTTAATTCGAAAGATTTAGCGATTATTATTATTATTATGATTATGATTATTATTATTATTATTATTTTGATTTACTAAAAAATTTGCCTAATTTGAATTTAATAAAACAAATCTTGCGGATCACATGGATTGGTTTTGATCGTGGTGGTTATCTGTCTGTTTGATTTATTTCCTTTAAAAAGAAAATTTCAAAAAAAAAAGATTAGTTGGGACTTGAATTGATCATACTAGAAGATAATGTTGCATGTTTAGAATATATCTAGATGACTTTTTTTGAATAGAATAAGACAACCGAGATTTGCTAGAAAGATAAGATAATTTCTAATTTAAATTAGGAATTAGAGTAATCTGTTTCCTAATTTAATTAGATCTTATTCTAACCTTGATAGTTCATTTTGGGTTGATTCTAATTTCGAATTTCGATAAACAAATACCAAAAAGATTGCTCTAGAATAGGTTAATTTCTTTAGTTTAAATTTGCATGTTTATGTAATTGGCATTTTTAATTACGAATTTCATTTTGAAAAAAAAATTGATAAAAGAAAATCAAAAAAGAAAGTTTTTGCACCTTTGAACTCTAAGTCAGGATTTATCAAAATTGCCAAATTGAGTATTTTTCTTGAAATTGGTACCGAAAGGGCGTTAGGGTAATCTAGCGTAACCAAATTCCCGGGTCTATAATTTCTGGTTCGCAGGAATAAAATAGTACTCCCACTATTTTATTTAGGTTTCTAATCAACCTACCTTAAATGATTAGTGGCGACTCCCATTGAAAATATTTGCATACTCATAATTGAACCTAAGTTGCGAATTGGTAGAGTTTGGGAGAACTCGAGATAGGTTAGTTAAGTTAATTAATCTAGTAATCCATTAACCTAAGATCAAAAACCTGATTTTTTTTAGGTCGCGACAGCTTGGCGACTTCGCTGGGGATTACTTGAATTTTTTTGAAAATTTAAAGAGGACTTAGGCCAAAAAAAAAATTTAGACAAAAATCACTCGATTTGGCAAAATTTAATTGAATTCTCATTCTTAGGTGTTAAATGTTTTTGCAGGATGGGAGTTATAAGGGGAATAGTGATTGGCTAACCCTTTGTTTTGCAGGTTTGGTGGATTGGAATTTGGTTTAATTTTCATACTATTGAAGTGGTGGTTGCATATAATTGTTGTGTATGATTTACAGTATTTGCACTACACCACACACAACCTGTGACCGGACCTGGGTCACATCCATAGTTTTAAGATGGTATTTAGGTGGTTCTTTAACCTTGACGGTAAGACTTTGCTAAAGGTTATCTCATTTGAATCCCGAAAATCTTTCCAAAAAATGGCTCAATGGTCGTCCTCATGCATGTGAGGCTACAACGCATGGGGATTGCCCTTGTCGACCAAACCAAGCCGAAATGATTGGACCTGACTAGTCATGACTATTGTATGCGAGGTTGCGACTAGTCATGACGATTGTATGCGAGGCTGCGACGCGACGTTCCGTTCATCATTTCACTTTGCAAAAGTCATTAGGATAAATAGATTAAGATTTAAACTCACGATTCATGTGCATGTCTCTGTGATTGACATTTTCTCCCTAAAGACGGTAATTTCTCAAGCTTTATCTTTGGTTTTCTTCATCTTTTTTTGAGTCGGTCCATGATTTAGGTTGAGTCAATTGGCACATGGTCTATGTAAGAATGGGTCGCCTCGATATCCGTTTCGCGACTACTCCGAAGCTGGAGCTCAAGAAGTTATGGAGCCAATTGAAACCAGATGGTCAGCAGTATGTTCTCAAACGCATTGGATTCATGCTGCCAATCCTAGACATAGATGTTCAGAGCAGGATCATGTAGGCACTCGCTCATTTTTTGTGCCCCGAGACAACCACATTTGTGTTGGGAGGTAAGTTTGAGCTCACACCGACTCTAGAAGAATACAATATTGCCATTGGAAAATCAATTGAATTGGATATAGTCAAACCACCCATTAAGGTAGATCTTATGGTAGTGCTTGCTGAATTTTTGAATTTGACTAAAAAGGAAATTGAAAAAGTGCTAAGGGGTAATTGTCAAGCATGCCCATTATCTTTTCTTATTGAATGTTTCGAAAATAACTCCGTCCTCACGAGATCTAAAATTTTTATCTTAGCTTTTTTTGGACTCATCATTTTTCCATTCCGTCAAAATGCTATTGATCCCGTCATAGCTTGGACGGTAAAACTAATATGTGGTGGAGTTAGTTTTATAAACACAATTCTGGCAGAAACTTTCATATCTCTGACACTATTCAAGAAAGGAAAAGATAGAACTTTTCGAGCCCCGATTGAGCTTTTACAAATCTGGCTTTTCTCACACCTCTCTCAATTTGGGGAAGATATGATTGTATTTGAAATGGGCATGACTGATAACTCTATTTTAAGGTTCAAACAAATACAATATCAAACTAAGAGTTTGCACTATATGCAATGGATCCATCTGTTCAAGGATCTAAACTCTAAGATTTTCCTTTGGCAAGCTGTGTGGTTTCGGGAGGTCGAGGCTTGACTATACCATGGCGATCAGAAGCCCGTACCTTTGATGGGCATTTATGGGGCAACCTGCTATCAGCCCCTTCGGGTTACACGTCAATTCCCAATTCTGCAAGATGTCCCACCTCCACTCAGGCCCAATGAATTTCAAGTCCAGTTCGAGAAAGGCGAGTCCTACAGAGTCGAGCTTAGGCGTCATTCTGAGGCTTGGCAGAATTGTTCCACTCAGAAGCTGATTTGGCCCACAGATGAGCCCACCAGAAGGATGAAGCATCACTTTACCACGGTCCGGTATGTTCAGTATCATACCATCCCTACTGAGATACTCTCGAAGATCCCGGTCGTGATAGTACGACATACCCTTCAAACTCAAATCAAAATTAGCGAAGAATAGGCGATGAAGGCCCAGGATAAGGCAGATGCTCTAGCTGAAGAGAATGAACGATTACGGCGTGCCTTGAAGGCCCATTCGTCTATAGATCACATGGCCTCTAAAAAGAGGAAGACCATCTAATTTCTTGTTTGGTTTAGGGAGTTTTTCTTTTTTTTAGGAGGAAATGTTAGCTTACTATTAACATTTTCCGATAATAGATGTCGTTTCTAAATGATTTTTATAAGAATTTTTTTGAGACATTTTCCATTTTGAGCAATTCAATGAAAAACGTTAAGTTATAATTTGTAAAATTTGGAATTAGTCCAAGTTTTTATTGAATGAAGCAATTTGGAATTTCAAGATTTACTGGACGAATCGGTCTTTTGAAAGAAATTTCATCTTGAGGGTCTAGAGGATGTCATGGATCGACTCGTTATTCTTACTTGTTGTATTCATTCGATCGTTATTTTTGCAGGTAATTTGCCATGGATCCCCCTCATCCTCATAATACTCAATCGGTGACCAAAAGAAGGATGGCCAATTAAGCTAAGATTGCAGCCATGATTAACGAAAAGCTGAAAGAGCACATGAATACAATCAATGAGCATATCGCAGCTGCCATGTCCAAAATAATGAGTGATCTCATGGCCAAGCAGCAGCAGATCAATCCTGCCTCTCAATCGGAGATTCCGCCTCCAACCCATCAAAACCTTCGCCTCAACAAAGTTCCTGCAGTAAATACTAATTCAACTTTTCAACTGGATGATGCCATTTTGACCGATGCTAGTGTGTCTCCGGCGGCCGATATTCTTCATCCACCCCCCAATGATGAGAATGCTAAATTGCTGGCTAAGCTCGACCAGAAGTTACGTGAAGTGGAGGGAACTCAAAGTATTCCGCATGTTGATTTGTCTGTTTTTACTTGGGTCCAAGTGCTCGATAAATTCAAGATGCCTGCTTTCAAGAAGTATGACGGCATCTCAAACCCAATTCAGCACATCGAGATGTACCAGAGGCTCATGAACAGATATGTTTCTAATTGACCTTTAATAATCCAAACCTTTCAAGCAAGCTTGAAGGATGCTGTAATGAGGTGGTATACCAACCACCAGATCAACCGGAAGGATTCATGGGAAGAGGTGGCAAACCTTTTTGTCAAGCACTTTAAGTTCAATCTCGATGTCACCATTATAAGGGAGGACCTAGAGAGAGCTGAGTAGAAAAAAGGGTGAGACACTAAAGGAGTATGCCACTCGTTGGAGGAACATGGCGAGACAGATCATGCCTGAACCTTCAGAGCGTGACTTAATGAAATTGTTTGTGTTCACTCTACCACAGCCTGTTCGTTCACGAATGTTAGTGACGACCATCCAATCTTTTAGCCAGCTGATAGCCATGGGTGAGAAGATTGAGTCTGGGCTCAAGAAAGGATGGTACAGTGAGTCGGGTTCATCAGGCAAGAGATTTACTAGTAAGAAAGATAAAGAGCATGCCCCTGAAGTCAATATGACTTATGTATATACGACGCCAGCTCAGGCCCCGAAACTACAATTTACCACCAAGCAGCCGACCTCTTATGGGCAGTAAGCCCGACAGGACCCACGCCCGCAGCGCAAAGCTCGCCAATTTACTTCACTTCTTGGGACGTTATCTCAGGTATTAACGGTGCTAAGGAAGAAGAATTTGCTGAGTTCAGAGTCACAAAGATCTAACACTACTAGCTTCGCAAGGTACGATCCATTGAAAAAATGTGATTACCATAGAGGAGAAGTAGGACATTCGACAGATGATTGCCAAGTGCTCAAACATCGAGTGCAAGATCTACTCGAGACTGGAGTGTTTGCATTACAGCCAGCCGGTAAGCCCAATGTGCAGAACAATCCGCTCCCTGATCATTCGAGCAGTGCAAATGTTTTCCTTGGCCCGGCGGTCAAGCAGGTTCAAGACTTCAGGATCCCTTTCGAGGATATGTTCGACGCTTTAGTCCGAGTTGGTTATGTTTCGACCGGTGAAGTGGTGTTATTCAGTGAAATAGAAAAGAAGGTGGATGAGTTGGTAAGAGAGGGAATGATTAGGATGGCGGATGAATTTGGGGTAGTGGCTACTATATCTTTGGTCATCATTAACTGGAATGAAGAACTCACAATGCTAACTGATGAACAAGTTAAGTTGGATCCTGAGCTAATTGACATGCCTCCTCTTGAGGATGCCTCTGATGATGACCTTGGGATCGTTATACCCGATACTTCTGAAGTATTGGTGCTGGCATCACCTCAGCCCTACACTTATGAAAGTGACAAGATAGTTCCATGGTCATACAATGTTGATCTCATAACAAGGTCGGGGCGAACTTATGCTGATAATCCACCCGCCAAGCCAATGGCCGAGAAAGAAGCGAAAGAATTCCTAGTTGTGATTAAAGCTAGTGAATATAGCGTGGTTGATCAGCTAAGAAAGTTGCCTGCACAAGTCTCGTTGTTGGAACTTCTTCAGACATCAAAGAAGCATCGGGGTGCTCTGATGAAGGTTTTGAGTGAGATTCATGTGCCCGAAACTATTGAAGAAGATAAGCTAGAAGGGTTTGTCGGGACGATCCTCCTCAAGGATCAAGTAGCATTTTCTGATGAGGATCAAGTAGCATTTTCTGATGAGGAAATCCCAGTTGAAGGATGTGGTCATAATAAAGCGCTTCATATATCAGTGAAGTACAAAGAGACTAACATGGCTAGGGTGCTTGTTGATAACGGGTCAGCTTTGAATTTATGCCCGTTGGCTACTTTGAAAAGGCTAGGCATTAAACCATCTACCATGGAAGCAGCCAAGACTTCTGTTCGAGCCTTTGATGGAGCAAAGAAGGATGTGATAAGCTAGATTAACTTAAAGCTGCAAATCGGACCTTCGGTATTCGATATTCTTTTTCAAGTGTTGGATATCCCTTCTGCTTTCAATTTCTTGTTAGGACGGCCATAGATCCACAATGCAGGCGCAGTGCCCTCCAGTTTGCATCAGAAGATCAAGTTTGTAGCTGAGGCAAAGTTGATTACAATTTATGAAGTGGAAGATCACCGAATCTTCAATGCGACATCGGTCCCATACATAGAGCCCGATCATGTTGAGGAGGATAGCTATCATTCATTTGAGATAGTTAAAGTTGTTCAAGCTTCATCTGATATGCCGTTGCCCGTTCCAGAGGTTTCTAATGCAGCTATTATGGTAGCCAAGGTCATGGTCTGTAATGGTTTTGAGCCAGGTCAAGGTCTTGGGAAGGAAGGTCAAGGCATTCGTGCCCCGATTGAGACAAATGGACAATCCCACAAAGCTGGTTTGAGATATCATGGGCCGAAAAGCCGCGAACAAGACCTCGGTTGTTGCAAAGGCCAAAGAGGAGTAGGTCAAAGTCTATTACCACCCCCCCATTGACCACATCTTTCGCTCAACTGGAGTAGTAGAGGGATATGAGGATTTAAAGCCGAACCCGATTGAGGATGATCTCGGGCTTATCTTTCCTAAGTCGCCACAAGCCCTAACTGACTCACCTAAGAAGTATGGTAAAGCGATTTTGGTTAGTTTGTCTGATGATTCCGAGGATGACCAGCCACCCAGTATTTTCAAGAAGCCGAAGTCGAGGGTGGTGGACTTTGACTTTAATGATGTTATACCCTACCTCACTGGTTGATTTGCTGAGACCTCCATTGGTGCAATCACTGAAGGACCACTTAAAGGGATGGGCGCTGACCCTCAAGAGTAATTATTTCTAGTTTTCGTATCTCCCCTGTGTGGGAATCTTTATTGTTTTTGATTTTCATTCCAATTCATGTTGCACTTAGGTTTTTCAATCCAATGAGATGTAATTCATTGATTCGATATCAGTAAAATTACAGAGGTTTTTACCATTTTGAATCTTGTTGAAGTACCCCAAAACAACCCGATGATGATAGCCAATGATTGGAAAAATTTGTAATCTATGGTAAGAACTGAGGGTTGGGCTTCTCAAGAATTCTCGTCTCGAGGTCTTAGAAAGCAAAATGAATTTAAAAAAAAAGAAGCAATGATCAATTTTCAAAAATTGCATGTGGTTAAGCCTTGTCTTGTCTTTTTGATCCATTTCTTTTATGTTTCAGGACTAATCTCGAGGCATGTGAAGGGATGGGAATCATGGATCCTCATATATGTGATGCGAGTCAATCCAATGTCTCAGATGATTCTGATCCGAATGATGAAGAGATACAAAGGAACTTGGAAATCCACGAGAAATCCAAGCCTCTAACTGTTGAGAAAACCATAGTGATCAATCTTGGCGACACGGAGAATCCTAGAGAGGTGAAGATCGGGGCATGTCTCCCTAAAGATGTAGCTAAACGCTTGACTCAATTGTTGAAGGATTATCAAGACATCTTTGCTTGGTCATATACTGACATGCCGGGTCTCGATCGATCGATCGTCGAACATTGTCTACCGACTGATCCTTTGATTGAGCCCGTGAAGCAAAGGCCGCGAAGAGCTAAGCCAGAACTGGCAAAGAAGATCAAGGAAGAGGTCATGAAGCTTCTTGACGTGGGATTTATTGAGACTACCCAATACTCAGAATGGGTCGCTAATATAATCCCAGTGTTGAAGAAAAATGGTCGGGTTCGAGTGTACGTTGACTACCGAGATCTGAACAAAGCTAGTCCTAAAGATGATTTCCACTCCTACACATTGATGTGCTTGTGGACAACACAGCCGGATTCGAATTATTTTCCTTCATGGATGGTTTCTCAGGTTATAATCAGATCTTGATAAACGAGGATGATAAGTTAAAAACAGCATTTACCACTTCATGGGGGACATTTCATTACAAGGTGATGCCCTTTGATCTCAAAAATGCTGGAGCAACTTACCAGCGGGCAATGGTCACGTTATTCCATGACATGATGCATAATGAGATTGAGATCTACGTTGATGACATGATTGCAAACACTCGGCATGGAGAAGATCACATAGAAACCTTGATGAAATTATTCGACAGGCTGTGCAAGTTCAAATTGCGCCTCAATCCGGAAAAATGCATGTTCGGGGCAGCCTCTGGCAAACTACTCGGCCTCATTGTCAGGAACAAAAGGATTAAGATTGACCCATCAAAAGTGAAGGCCATTTGTGAAATAAAATATCCCTCTTCGGTGAAGGAAGTTCGTAGCTTAATGGGTAAACTAAACTATATAGCCAGATTTATTTCTCAACTATCTGAAATAGCGAAACCTTTCTTTAAACTTCTCAAAAAGAATGCGCTGGTTAGATGAGATGAAGAGTGTGAACTGGCATTCAACAAGCTTAAGCACTACTTGATGAATCTGCCGGTGCTTGTTTCGCCGACGCCGGGGAAACCTCTAACGCTATACCTTACAATCCACAACGAGTCCCTAGGCGCCATGCTTGCTCAAAAAAGTGAAGACGATGGAAAAGAGCGTGCGATTTATTATTTGAGTAAGAAGTTCACCGCCTCTGAGATAAACTATTCTGAGGCAGAAAGAACGTATGCCGCACTAGTATGGGTGCTACACAGATTGAGGCAATACACTTTGCATTATCAGATACTGCTTGTAACAGAGTGTGATCCTATCAAATACTTGCTCAATCAACCCGCTTTAGTTGGAAAACTAGCAAAATGGCAGATTCTCATCTCAGAATTCAATGTTCAATTCTTGTCTCAAAAATCAGTCAAAGGACGAGTAATTGCTGATGTCCTGGCTGAAAATCCTGGGAAAAATGAGGATTTGGGTCCGCTAGAGGATAGAGTCATGCCAATTGATGAATATGTATGGACCATGTGTTTTGATGGGGCCGTAAACTTGTCAGGATCAAGTATCGAGGCAGTTTTAATATCCCCAGGCAGTCAACATTATCTAGTGGCGGCGAAATTGATATTTCCTTGCACAAACAATATCGCTAAATATGAAGCATGCATCCTTGGGTTACAAGCTGCAATTGAAATGGGAGTAGCTCGACTTAAGGTGTTCGGAGATTCAGCCCTCATTATTCTTCAAACCGTTGGTAAGTGGCAAACTAGAGATGCTAAGTTGCAGCCCTATCATGCCTATTTATAGGAGTTGGTAGAAGAGTTTGAAGACATTTCGTTTGAATACTTGTCGAGGACTCAAAACCATTTTGCCGATGCTTTAGCTACTTTATCGGCAATGCTATGAGTGACAAGTGGATTAGAAGTTGAACCTTTAAAGATAGAGGTCTTACAGAGACCGGCTTATTGCATGGCCACGACAGAAGAACCTGATGGCAAGCCGTGGTATCATGATATCAAGGCATTCAAACACAGGAGTTTCCTAACAAAAGTACCGCATCTGACCAGAAGTATATCAAGAAAATGGCGTCGAAGTTCTTCTTGAGCGGAGAATGTCTATACAAGTGGTCCTATGATTCGGTCTTATTAAGGTGTGTTGATTCAACCGAGGCTGTTCATTTAATGCTAGAAGTACATGAGGGAGTATGCGGTCCGCACATGAATGGTCTTATGCTAGCAAGGAAGATAATGAGGATAGGTTATTACTGGCTCACTTTAGAGAGTGATTGCATTCAACATGTCCGAAGTTGTCACAAATGCTAGATCCATGGTGACAAGATTAATACTCCCCCGAATGAATTGCATCAGATGTTTGAACCATGGCCATTCTCTATGTGGAGCATTGATGTGATTGGCTCAATCAATCCTAAAGCGTCAAATGGATATCGGTTTATCCTGGTCGCTATCGATTATTTTTCTAAGTGGATTGAAGCCATATCATATACGACAGTGACGGCCCGGAATGTGGTAAAGTTCATTCGCCGAGACATCATTGCTCGATATGGTGCACCTGAGACCATAATTATTGACAATGGGTTGAATCTGAATAATAAATTGGTGGATGATCTGTTCAAGGAGTTCAAGATCAAGCATCTGAATTCCTCTCCATATCGTTCGTAGATGAACGGAGCGGTCGAAGCAGCCAACAAGAATATCAAGAAAATTTTGGCTAAAACAGTTGAGAACTATTGTGATTGGCATGAGAGATTACCATTTGCACTTATAACATATCGGACCTCTATCCGGACATCTACAGGGGCAACTCCATATTCTCTTGTGTACGGTATGGAAGCAGTTTTACCTGTTGAGGTTGAAATTCCTTCATTATGTATTCTTTCATAGGTACAATTGTCAGAAGCAGATTGGATCCAGCAGAGATTGGACCAATTGAACCTGATTGATGAGACAAGGCTTAGAGCTATATGTCATGGCCAGTGCTACCAATAACGAGTTGGTAAATCTTTCAACAAGAAAGTCAAGCCTCGACGTTTTCAGGTAGGCGACCTTGTCCTGCGGAAGTTATTGCCGATAGTTCTTCTTGCAGAAGGAAAATTCGCCCTAAATTATGGCGGCCCGTACATTGTGAAGAAAGTCCTTCTAGGAGGTGCTTTGATTTTGGCTGAGATGGATGGTCATGTTTTTTCCAGTCTAGTTAATTCTGATTCTGTGAAGAAGTATTACACTTGATTTGTACTCATCCTGACTTTATTTCTATCAAATCTCAAATTGAATTTCATGAATCAATTGATGTTACTAAGCTTTGTTTGAGGAAAGCTTTTGATCTAGCAATCTATTTCTGTCCTAATGAAGTGATCATATTGCATGAGAGACTTCACAATGACGAAAGGCAAGCCATTTCCATACACATCCTGAATAATAATCCCTAGTGCGAGTTGAGTGAAAATTCCGTGCTGATAAGGTAAAGGATTATCTCACGGAAAATATGACGACCAAAATGATGAAAGGCGTTCATTCCCTCTATCTAAATACTACAGGTTATCATTTGCTTAACCCTTTGAACGGAGTTTCATTTGTTACCCCTGTCAGGAACAACCCCACATTGGGGCAATTTCTTAGAAAGTTTAAAATGATTAGAATTTTCTTTCTTTCACTTGCATCAATCTTCAAGTATATTTATTGCATGCAAATTCTGTGTTATCTTGAGTGCCTTAGATATGACGAAGAGCATTTTTTTCTATATCCTTACACATTATACCCTTTGCTTACCCAATTTGAGCGGTGAATTCATTTCAACCCGTTTGATGATCATTCTTGTGATAAACAACTGAAATCATCTCAAAGCAAGTTCAAGGTGACTTGAGGCAAATGGGAGCTCAAAGAAAATTCATCAAGAAGGATGCAAAAGGACTCCATTAAATTGAAGTTCTCTCTCTCAGAAAAAGCTCTATTTAAAAGAGGGAGAAAAATCTCTCGAAAAGAAAATCTCTCTCTCTCAAAAAAAAAAAAAATGAATGATGAGAGAAAGAAAGGCTTCGGCGAGAACTGAGTCGATATGTAAGATCATTCTTCAAGGAAAAAACCATTTAAAGGTTCATTTATGGAGCAATCGCTAGAGATAGATCAATGGTACTAGTAGCATGATTGGATGATCACCAATTTCCATATTCATAATGCCCCCTTTGATGGAGATAGGCCATTCATTTCAAACCTACCCGAATCTACATTACAACCCTTTACCAAAGTCTCTTCAGAATAGGGCACTTATGTTAACGTAGAATTTCAAATGCTTATAAATGTTGCTCGAAGAAGTGCGAGCAAGATTTTTCTATCTCATTTTTTGCAACATTCCTGACTTATAAACCCGGAGCAACTAGTGATATCAAGTCTTTCAATAGCCTCGACTCGAAGAGTCCCTTTTGCTAAGCCATTGACCAAGCCTTCATTTTAGTCCTTATAAAAACCTCTCAGATTGGCCAAGTTATACTGATTTTGAGAATATCCGAACCCTTATCAAACACGATGAAGAGAGTTCGAGTGATTCTTATACCTGCATCAAAGGTCGGGTCAAAAGCCTTTCATTGAAAGTGAGTGGAAAGTCCTTTCTGATTAAAGGTCTCTCATTTAATGTAATCAAATTGTCAAAAGGACGAAATTATTGTTCTTATTGATAAATTCCCTAGTGAAGCTTGGTAATGCAGGCATATTCATGAATTATGTTTTCTTAGCCCCTGCACATGTGTTATTTTAACCTTTTCTCATGTAAAAAAAAAAAAAAAGGTGCAATGCAATTGGCTCTCTCATAACATAAGAAGAATTCATGTACGTTTGCTAATTATTCTTCATTGTTTCTCTCTTCGGAATAAGAGATATGATCTCTCTCATATGTTCACCAAGTGGAATAGGTGACATATCTCTTTGTGTTGTCCAGTGGAATAAACAACACACTCCATTTAAATGTTTACCCAGTAGAACAGGCAGCATAGTTTCTCATTTCGTGTTCACCCAGTGGAATAGGTGGCACAACAAACCTCGTGCTCGCCCAATGGAAGAGGTGACATGATCCTTTTTGTGATTGCCCAGTGGTATAGGCAACAGGTCCTCATTCTTTCTTCATATCGTGCGCTATTTCGCATCTATGGGAAACTACAGGTAACGGATAGGCAATCCAGTACCTTGAGAACCTTACTTCCAGTGGACTAGAAGTTTGGAAATCGAGAGAGCTCACAGCATTATAAAACTTTCCCTCACTTGGACGCTTTTTGTGCGATCCGTATGTAAGGCTCTTTCACTGCTCTACACGAAGTGAGAAGTCTTAGCATACGTTCCTTATTGTTTGCATATCACGCATAATTGCATTTAAAAATAAAAGATCATTCATCATTTTGCATGATTTAAATTTAGGTTTCAGACTTTGAGCGAAACCTCTGCGAGCCTTCACTCAAAAAGGGGCAGCTGTTGACACCTAAATTTTGGTGACATACAAAATTAAGGGTCAATCCCGACTCTTAAATTTCATTTCTCATAAGCATTAGACCCACATGCATTTTAATTGAGCGAATGTGAAACAAATTCAATGAAGGAGTATACGTGCGAAATTGAAATAGCAAGAAATCATGAAGTACTAGGAGGAGTCATCAGAAACCAGAATATGTGCAGGGCAAGAAAGAACAAAAGAAATATACTTTAGGAATGTCCAGAGAGAGAGCATATCCACGGTTGAGTGCAGAGTATATTTGGCCAAATATTTGCATGATTCTGGGCAAAAGCTGAATCTTTGGGAGCGAACTAATCAACTAACAAATTTCAGCTAGTCTAGAGAAGGAAATCGTGGGGATATTTTCTGATTTGAAAGCGCAGCAAGTGGGGGGCAAAAATAAGAAAGAAAATAAAATAAAAAGGAAGTAAAAGACAAACAGCTTAATGCTTGGCCGAGAATCATTCAGCTAAATAGGAAAGGAAAACAAGAGGGGATCAATTTGATTGCTTATGCAAGAAAGTGAGAATTCTGGCCAGCCATTCTTGCATTGACAAATATTCCAATCTCGGTGATTGAGGAGCCGAATATCCTGCCAATCTTGAGCTCTTAAGGATCAAGAGCCGTGAATTGTGCAAAGAAATCAGGTAAATAAGAAGGCAGGAAATTGATAAAATGGAAGGAATCAAAGCGTTCGTTGCTGAATAGCGTACATAAAAAGAAAAATTCAGCTAGCAATGAAAATGTGCGCAAACTTGATAGTGAATCATGGCAATGAGAAAAGGAAACTCAGAAAGTTGCCCATAGAAAGAGATGCTGAAAGCCATTATAAAAGCAGGGAGAAGAGGCCACAAAAGGGAGAGACGGCCAACGTTAAAAAAAAAAGGAGAAGAGAGTTCGGTCAACTTTCAAGAAGAGAAATAACGCGAGCAAGAGAGTGGGGAGAGCATCATCTTTCCTTGGGCGTGTACCTCGACGACCAGAACCGAACTCCTCCATCTCCACGACCTGAGGCTGCTTCTCTAGTGAAAGTTTGACGCAGGCTCCAACGTGGTTGCCCCGTTTTACGCTGCCTTTGTCCCAGACGACGGCCTATGTTGCTGTTGTGTTCTCGAGCGATGCTTGCTGTTGCTGCACAAAGAGTTGACCCAGCCATTCCGCCCTGCATCAAAAAGACTGGCTGTGACAACGTTGCTACTGCCTGCTCTTGTTGACTCGACGGTGCTGCTGATTGGTTGGGCCGCTTGTTTTGGTCATCCATCGAGCCAAAGTGTGTTGCTGTTTTGTAGGTTTTTACTGTGAATTCTTGAACCATCCAACGGCGAATTCGATTGACCACCGTTAGCCGCCATCCTGTCGATCATAGCTTGATCCGCCGACCATCCACCAAGCCGAGTATGGCTAACCGTGAGCTTGTGAGGATCACTGCAGGCCATCATTCTACCGTGCCGACCACGACCATTGGTGACCCACCGACGCCGCTTCGTCTATGAGCTTGGAGCCTAGCCGAGCTCCCTCCCTGCACCTTCGTTGAGCAGTCCATTCGCACAATCCCGATACGCCGGCAATTCCAATTTGGAAAGTTATTTGCTCATTTAGGTAAATATCTCATCCGAATTAATTTGGATATTTCATTTCTTATTCTATGTTTATCGTTATCTAACTTTGCATATTTGAGCAATAGACACTATTTCAATTAGGATTTTTTTTTATTCTTTGGGAAATCTTGGATGTGTATTACTTGCCAAATTTGAATAGAATTTGAAAATTTTCAAAATGTTTTGAATATATCCAAGATATTTGAGATATCAAAATCTTTTCAAGATGTGATCGATTAGGAAAATTTCCTAATCCGCAACCGCACACATGGAAATAAATCTATCTATCAGGCTTTAGATATTAGAGTTATTTCCATAGCGGGTATTTCGAATTTTAGAATCGATCTGTTAGGCTTTAGATCGAAACTTAATTCGAATGATTTAGCGATTATTATTATTTTTTTTTTGTTTTACTAAAAAATTTGCCTAATTTGAATTTAATAAAACAAATCTTGCAGATCGCATGGATTGGATTTGATCGTGGTGGTTATCTGTTTGTTTGATTTATTTCCTTTAAAAAGAAAATTTCAAAAAAAAAAGATTAGTTAGGACTTGAATTGATCATACTAGAAGATAATGTTGCATGTTTAGAATATATCTAGATGACTTTTTTTTAATAGAATAAGACAACCGAGATTTGCTAGAAAGATAAGATAATTTCTAATTTAAATTAGGAATTAGAGTAATCTGTTTCCTAATTTAATTAGATCTTATTATAATCTTGATAGTTCATTTCGGATTGATTCTAATTTCGAATTTCGATAAAAAAAAATACCAAAAAGATTACTCTAGAATAGGTTAATTTCTTTAGTTTAAAATTGCATGTTTATATAATTTGCATTTTTAATTACGAATTTCATTTTGAAAATAAAAAAATTTTGATAAAAGAAAATCAAAAAAGAAAGTTTTTGCACCTTTGAACTCTAAGTCAGGATTTATCAAAATTGCCAAATTGATTATTTTTCTTGAAATTGGTACCGAAAGGGCGTTAGGGTAATCTAGCGTAACCAAGTCCCCGGGTCTATAATTTCTGGTTTGCAGGAATAAAATAGTACTCCCACTATTTTATTTAGGTTTCTAATCAACCTACCTTAAATGATTAGTGGCGACTCCCATTGAAAATATTTGCATACTCATAATTGGACCTAAGTTGCGAATTGGTAGAGTTTGGGAGAACTCGAGCTAGGTTAGTTAAATTAATTAATCTAGTAATCCATTAGCCTAAGATCAAAAACCCGATTTTTTTAGGTCGCAACACATATTTGAAGCATATCCTCTAGAGTCTGAATCGCCCTCTCACTGGCTATCTGTTTGCGGATGATAAGCTGTACTAAACTACAGCTTTGATCCTACTGCCGTCTGTAAACTTCTCCAAAAGTTGGCGGTAAACTTGGGATCACAATCCGAAGTAATCGTTACAGGCACCCCATGCGAATGAACTATCTATTGTATGTATAATTCGGCATATCGATCCAATGCGAAGTCTTTCCGCACTGCCAAAAAGTGTGTTGATTTTGTTAATCTATCCACAATCACCCAAATGGAATCATGGCCCTTTTGGCTCCTTGGTAATCCCATTACAAAATCCATTGTCACATGCTCCCATTGCCATTCTGGAATTTCCAAAGGTCGCAGCAATCCTCCGGGCTTACAATGTTGTGCTTTCACCTGCAGACAAGTTAAACACTTAGACATGTGCTTAGTTATATCCACTTTCATTCCATTCCACCAATAATATTGTCTCAAGTTCTGATACATTTTCGTACTCCCCGGATAGATACTATAATTACTACAAGATTTCTTCCGACAAGATTTCTTCCTTAAGTTTTGCATCGTCAAGCACGCACAACCGTCCACGGAACTTCAAGATTCCGTCTTCAGATACTTGGAAATCTGGCTTTCTCTTGGTAGCGTCCATTTCTAGAATTTTCTAAACCTCTTGGTTCGTAGATTATAAGGCCTTGATCTTAGTTTGAATTTCCAGTTCAATCCTTAGTGCTGCGAGTAAACTCGAAACTTGACATACTTCAAACTTATACTCCGAGTCTCGCACTCCTTCTAATAGTGTCCATTCCTTGACCATAATGTGTGCGATGATCGACTTCCGACTCAATGCATCTGCTACTCAGTTAACCTTTCCAGGGTGATACAAAATATCACAATCATAATCTTTCAGCAATTCCATCCAATGACGTTGCCTCACATTTAACTCATTTTAAGAAAACAGATACTTGAGGCTCTGATGATCTGTATAAATTTGAAAACTTTCTCCACATAAATAATGTCTCCAGATCTTAAGGACGAAAATGATTACGGCTAATTCCAAATCATGCATCGGATAATTCAATTCATGCAGCATCAACTGCCTTGATGCACATGCTACTACTCGCCCATGTTGCATCAGTACGCATCCCAATCCTTTCAATGACGTATCACTATAGATTTCGAAACCTCCAGATCCTGACGGAATAGTCAATACCGATGCCGTCGTCAATCTATGCTTTAATTCCTGGAAACTCCTTTCACACTTATCAATTCACTCAAATTTTGTTTCTTTCTTTAACAGACATGTCAACGGCATTGCTATAGCTGAGAATCCTTCCACAAAACATCTATAGTATCCTGTCAGACCCAAGAAACTTCAAATCTCGGTTACCGTCGTCGGTCTTAGCCACTTTATCATGGCTTCAATCTTTACCGGATCTACTGAAATTCCATCCCCCGAGATCACATGTCCAAGAAATGCTACTCGACTGAGCCAGAACTCGCACTTATTAAACTTGGCGTACAATGCGTATTCCCTTACAGTCTGTAGAACTTTACTCAAATGGAACTCGTGCTCTTCCAGGTTTTTCGAATACACCAATATATCGTCTATAAAGACTATAACAAACAAATCCAAGAACTCCTTAAACACACGATTCATCGAGTCCATAAAGGCAGTAGGGGCATTAGTCAAACCAAACGGCATTACTATAAACTCATAGTGCCTATACCTCGTCCTGGATGCCGTCTTTGGTATATCCTCTTTCCCAATCCTCAACTGATGATATCCCGTCCTCAAATCAATCTTAAAAAATACGAAATCCCCTTGTAATTGATCAAACAAATCATCTATCCTTGGCAGGGGATATTTATTCTCGATAGTCACTTGGTTCAACTGCCTATAATCGATATACAACCTCAACGACCCATCTTTCTTCCTTACAAACAATACCGGTGCTCCCTGTGGAGACGCACTTGGACGAATAAAACCTTTGTCCAACAACTCTTATATCTGAACTTTCAATTCTTTCAATTCCGATAACGGCATCCTATAAGGTGATTTCGAGATCGGCTCTATCCTAGGGACCAACTCGATTACAAACTCTACTTCTCTTTCTAGTGGCAATACTAGCAATTCCTGAGGAAAGACATCGGGAAAGTCATGCACCATGGCTATATCATCTAGCCTCGGCTCCTCAATCGTCGAATCAACTACTGACACTAGGAATCCTTGGCACCCTTCGTCTAACAACTTAGTCACTTCCAGTGACGAAATCCAATGAATCGATATTCCTCCTCAACTTCCTACAAATTCAAATCTAGGATGTCCAATTGGATTAAATTGGAGCACCCTGCTACTACAATCCATTATGGCCCTTTACTTGGTCAACCAATCCATACCCATAATCACATCGAAATCAAACATAGGTAGAATAGCCAAATCTATTCTTTCTTCTACATCGCCAATCACAATTTTGCAATCTGAATAGCCTAGCGAAACTAGCACTTTATCATTCAACGGAGTAGCAACAAACAATACAACATCAAGCAGTTTCGATTCTATTCCAGTCAATCTAACAAATTATTCAGACACGAACAAATATGACACCCCCAGATCAAATAAAGCATACACAACATGATCACGGAGAGAAACCATACTTGTGACCATGCTTGGCGTGTCCTCAACTTCCCTTCTTGCCATTGCATATACCCGTTCTTATGCTGCTGACCTGTTTTGATTAGTCGAAGAGGCAGCTCCAACTTGATTTCCTTGCCGGGGCGACTGTGACTACACAGGCTGCCCAGTCTTCCTGATATTGGGGCAATTTCTTATATGATGGCCCATTCTGCCAGACCCAAAACAAGCTCCACCTCTATTCGGGTAAGATCTATTTCCATGCCTTTATTCACATAGGTGACACGGCCCATTCTAAAAACGATTTGATTTCCGGATATTCTTCCTAGCGGGAGGAACAAAATGCTAATTCCCCGATATCGATCTTTTCCCAAAACGACTGTTGTCCCTAGACGGAGCATATCTCGATCCAGAATTAGCGGCTCTATCCTCTAAGTCACGCTTAATTGCTTGGGCCCGCTCATAAATTTCATTATAGTCCCTCAAATTCAGCGATACCATCTGATTACGAAGGTCCGTTTTCAACTCGTCTCGGAGCCTTCGGGCCTTATCCCACGGATCTTCCACCATTCTCGGGGCAAATTTAGATAATCTAGAAAATTCTGCCTCGTATTGATCCATTGACATCTGCCCCTGATGAAACCTCATAAACTCAGCTAACTTCCTTTCTCAAGCACTTTCTGAAAAATATTTGCTATTGAAGGCTTCCGCAAATACAATCCATGTATGAGTGACATCCGCAGGGAACACCCAACCCCTGGTGGCTCTCCACCAATCACTTGCATTTTCTTGCAATTGGTACACCGCTAAAGTCACTTTTTCTTCTTCCGTAAACCCCAAAACCTCAAAAGCCTTTTCTAGTTCTTCTACCAAAAGCGATGCAACCTCAGGATCACCTTTACCATCGAACTTTGGGAGTTTCAACTTCAAGAATTACTCAACTAACTGGTGCATCTGCCTATTCGCATGCACTTGTCCCTGATCTTGACCTTGTTCCCATTATTGGCAACAGCAGCAGCTGCAGTGACCTCAGCAGCCTGCATGATATTAGCAGCTTACTCCTGAGTTTGCCTACCCATTAAAGTCTCAACCTCCTCAAGTGCTCTTAAAATTCCATCCACTCTGGGGTCTTCTACAGCTCTAGCTCGAGCACTACCTCGACCCCTTACTTCCCTTTCTGCACCCCTTCCTACACCTCTTCCTGCGCTCTTTCCTATACCTCTTCCTTGGCTGTTAAGTCTCATAATTTCTATCACTCACCCACCTACTTTAATTCCATTTAGAAATTAGAGACCTAGGCCAACTATACCAATCTAGACTTAGTCAGTGAATCACGACGATAATTCACTTAGCAAGCAATCAACTACCACAACACGAGATCACAACCAATAAGTTTCATGTACTTACCTCGAGTCTAGACGCACCAGCACTTCAACCATTAGACCACTCAATTCACCCATCAAGCATAACAAACAAACTAGAGATACATGTATTGACACCTAAATTTCGACCGACCATTTAATAATAATTTGCATGAAAAATTAGGGATTAAATTTTAACCCCTAAACAAAAATATTAAAATTGCATAGCATATAGTTTAAGTTCATATAGGTTAGTTGCATTACGCATCGGACCGGTGATGGCAAGCGAGCTTAAAATTCATCATATAAACCGAGCTCGGGCACCGAATGAAACTCGGCTCACTTGGGGGATGGGGGCCGAAAATCACACGTCAAAAGGCCTTGGTTGTCTTAATTTGAGTATAAATTAGCCCATCAAGTTTAATTGAATAAAAGCTCGAATTAATTCAACCAACTTGGAATTAAATAAAAATTAAAGGATAAAGCCTAAGCCTAAGCCCATTAGGACTAGAAAGCCCGGCCAATTAACCTAGGGTTGCGATATAAATATATGATTATACCCATCAAATAGAGGGGGATTCTCATAATTTTCAGAATTCTAGAGACACACGGGAGGCCTCACAATTCAATACGGCCGCAACAGTGAGAGAAAAGAAAGAAAGAAAGAAAGACGTTCTTTCCCTTTGAACAACTCGTGTTGTTGCCCTGTTTCTTGGATTGAACTCCACGCCTTTGGCATTAGCACGACTCTGATCTCCTGATGGTTTGTCAAGTGTTTTCGATAGCCAACTACCATCTCGAAGTGAATTCCGTCAGATGTTTGGGTGAGTCCAAGTGAGTGTCGAGAAGTTCCCAGCCGAGGAAAAAATATTGCAGTGCCCTTGAAGATTGAAGATGGTGATCCAGCGATGACATTCGTGAGCGTAGTTTGACAAAGGAAGAGTTCTTCACAACTACAAGACAAAGGACGACACGTCCAAAAGGTAGGAGGACAATTCTTCATAAAAATCTCATCTTCATCACCTATTAATATTTTCTTTCTTTCCCAGGATTTAGGCAAGCAGTCATCTCATGCATAATTGTGCCCTCTGGACGACACATCTAACGTCATCATCCCAAAAACTTCTTCACGGGAGGAGATAGATCTTGAGGGTAGTGACATTGGTGATCCTTGAAGACCCCCGCTGCTGTCCCGGTGCCATCCCACGCAAGGTCGTCTCGCCGCCGCGCTCGCCATTCTACTGCCACCATCGCTGCCAGTCAACTCGCCATTGTCGCCGCCGGTCCGCCACCGTCGACTGCAAACCCGATCCGGCATCAAGCTCGAACTTGGAAGTTATCCGCAAATTAGGTAAGAAACTTTATCCGATATCGTTTCAAATATTTAAATTCCTAATTCGAGTGATTTTGTTGTTTTTGGTTAGTTAGTAGATATATTTAAATGATGCATGGCATATTCGCAAGATTCCAAAAAAATACACTAAGTTTGGAAATTCCCAACTTAACGTGTCGGGACGACTATCCGATCTCAACCATGAGATACGATACTCGGTGGCATGGAAAATCTTTATCCTATCCATAACTATTTGGATACGACAGCAGATTTTATTTTGTTCCCAAATTCAAACGAATAGCATTCCATCAATATCCATAACCACATGGATATGATCGCCGGCTTACATCATTTCCCTAATTCAAAGATAATAAAACAAATCTTGTGAATTGCGTAGATTGGTTAGGATTTAAATTAGAAATTTTGCATGTTTAGAGAATCTTAAATATATCCAAAAGAATAAGATAATTATTTGATTTAAATTGGGATTTAGGGTAGCATATTTCCTAGTTTAAATTAAAGATTATTTTAATCTTAGTGGATTATTTAGGATATTTAATAATTTCGAATTTTCATAAAAATCCGAAAAAAGAAATCACTTTAGGATATATCAAATCATTTTCTCTAGGATAGATTGAATGTTAATTTAGGCATTTTTTTATTCCGAATTTCATTGGAAAAATACCAAAAATAAATCATTTGCCCATCATTAGAATTATGTCATATTGTCGCATGTCATATAGTTTGCATGTTAAGCTACATTAATCGCATGTTAATTTTTGCACGTTATTATATTTAGGTTAGCTTTCATTTAAACAAATGAAAATCTAAAAACATATTGAGTAAACTGCTTGTTAATTAGAAATCATATTAGGATTGTTGATGTGATTTTCTAGCTAACAATGCAGATGCTTACGTTGCTTCGAGATAAGTAATTCTCTCAATCCTGCAATTTATTTAATGTTTTGATTATTGGGTGTTAATTTGGTGGTTTATGCATCCGTATGATCACCTCACATGCTAGTGACTAAGTTAAAATGAATCCAAATTGTCTACCAAAACATTTTTTGAAAAAAAAAAGGTATCGAAATGGGGTTAGACTAGATCTAGCGTAATCAAGTCCCCGAGCTCAGAATCTCTGGTTTGTAAAAATAAAACATATCTCCCTATGTTTTCTTTAGGTTTCTAATTGACCTACCACAAATAGATTAGTGATGACTCCAAGCATGAAAATATTTGCATGTTAAGAACTTAAATCCTAAGTTGCGAATTGATAGGGGTTGGGAGGGCTCGAGTTAAGCTTAGTCTTAATAATCCATTAGCCTGAGAAATTTTAGGTCGCGACAGCTTGGCGACTCCGCTGGGGAATTGAGTTAAAACTCTTAGTGGACTTAGGCCAGTTTTTCTTTTTTAAAATAAAATAATTTTGCTTGATAGCAAGGATCCCAGGTACGTCCCTAACATTTTACGTGTTAAATGTTTTTGCAGAATGGGAGGTATAAGGGGAGGCGTGATTGTTAACCTTTGTTTTACAATGAGGTGTTTGGATGAATAGTTTATTTTATGCACGAAGCGCTATATGATATAATATATTGTGCATGCCTTGCATTTACACTACACCGCACACACCACCCGCTGCCGGACCTGGGCGGCATAGGTTTAGGATGGTACTGAGATAGTAGACACCCTGACCACACTTGCGTGGTACGGGTCGCCCTTCTTGGTCTCAAAAGTTTTTTCACGGTGTCATTGAGTTCTCATCACGGTTGCACCCTTTACAACCCGAGTCGGCTTCTTGACTAAGCCGGAGTCAGGGGAACGCCGGCCTAACCACCACCATGATTGGTTTAGCCCGGTAATCCTCGCGCCTCCACTTTACAAGCCAGAGTCTAGATAGAAATCGAGCCTCATATTTCATGTGCATGTCTATGTGATTGCAAGGTTTTACCTGGTAAAGTAAGTCTTTTGAACTTTTATCTTATAGTTTACTTATTTTCTCATTTTTTTGGGGGTCGGTCCATGATGGGTCTAGATCGGTTTTCAATTTGAAAGTAATAATCATAGAGTCCTTTGAAAATAAAAAAATCAAATAAAAATGAAAGAAGGCTTTTTGGAGAATTTATTTTCAATCTATGTCTTCATCTTCTTGGATGTGTCATAGGACATTATTTTCACAAGAGGTTGTCATCGTTTTTATAACTAAAAAAATGCTTTAGAGAATTTGTTTTCAGTTCATAGTTTCTAGGGAGTCTTAATTTTTTGTTTTCCTAGTTTTATGATTAGGGAATTCGATGCGTCTATTTCCTAAATTATGTCTAGAGTGCTATTTATATTTCTTTGCTTATAGCACTTTTTCATAAAGTCTCGTTCATATACGAGTATTTTTATGAATAAATGAAAAATGAAAAAGACTAAAAAGCGTGTCATGGACTAACCTTGTCTTGACTATGTGCTTATTTAGTTCATTTCTCTTGAATCAGGTGACTACGGATCATTCACAGTTATTGATCCATCGTTCGAGCCTCACCAAGGGGAAACCTCGCCGAGTTCCTTCATTGTTGCTCCTTCGCCACCGTGAGCTCACTGCCTAACATAAACCGCAGCTCCATCCACCACTTGCCGTTCTTGCGGCGATTGCGGCTTCTCTGCATAAGTATCATCCTTGTTTTTGTTTCTCAAAGCCCCATATATCGGCCAGCCGCCAAGCCGAAATGGCCCTAGCTGTGAGCTACCACCACTAGGAAGTTGATACTCAAGCTAAGTGATTATGGATTATCGACCACTGGTCATTCCCGCCTGGCCATGAGAGAAAGTGCTCAGAGTGAAGTGCCGAACCGCCTTGCTAATATCGAGAAGGACCTGAAGCAGGCCTCTGTCATTCTCCAACAACTCTCGAGGCAAACGGCGCATCTGTCGGACTACTTGAAACAACTCACCATGACCCATCCCTTTCCTCAAGGGCCAAGGGTGATGATTCAAACGAAGCCGTTCAGCACTAACTTGAATGACAAAGCAGTCGTACCTGGCAGTACAATTAAGTTTCGAGTTGAGCACCTTGCGTCCAAAGTTCGTAAAGCACGAACAAGGTGATCGAGATCCACTCAATCCAACATCGCGGCCCCAATAAAGCAAAGCACGACTACTCTTTGGATGTCAAGACAGCCTACCAAGACACTCGTTCTCTAATTGACGAGAAGACGCTAGAAGACAATTCACTTCTCTCCCCGGGTCTCTATCCCAAGTATTGTCAATTCTCCGGAAAAAGGGCTTGCTTTCCACTGAGTCAAAGCGGCCTAATCCTAAGTGATTCTCCAACTACAACCCATCCAAAAAGTGTAACTATCACCTGGGAGAAGTTGGTCACTCCACTAATGACTACTATGTTCTAAAGCACAAGGTTCATAACCTCTTAGATATTGGGGCATTCACATTCCGTGCTTCGTGGCTCTGCTAAAGCCAAGACGATCTTCTCATAGTTCCAAACATTTGGACTACACCCCCGAGTCCTGCGAGAATGATACATGAAGATAAGGAGGTGATCGACACTCTGAGGCAACCGAGCAGCAAGTTCAATTATTATGTGAAATACTCGACTCCCCCGAGTTTTTATGTTGACCCCTGTGACATTGTCCCAGATGGATGGAGAGGTATGGATAATCAAACACCTCTAGTGACAGAAGATTCTGATGATGCAATGGAAGGAATCACTACCCTATTCGATAACATGCTCATTAGAGCTATTGAGGAAGGACCGTTGAAGGGAATGGCCACTAGCCCACAAGAGTAAAACCTTTACTTTTTTCGAACACTCCCCTGCGTGGGAATTTTTACTGCTTTCTAGGACTTGCTCCATCTCGGGAGCTACTTTTTGCAAATTTTCATTTCTAGGACTCATTTTTGCAATTTCCATTCAATAAATGTAATTCATTCTGTGATAATCAATGAACTTACAAATTGTTTTCATTTTTTGAGGACATGTTGAGGTACATCAAACCAGCCTGGAGATGATATACAACTGATAAAAGAAAAATATAGTCCAATGAGAATTCTGAGGTATGGGCTTCTTCATGCTTCCTCGTGTTAAAACTTTTTTTGAAAAGAATTTAAAAAAAAGAGTAAAAAAAATCAAAAATACATTGTTTAACCCTGTTTGTCCTTTTGAATCCCCTACTTTATGTTTCAGAGGCAATATTGTGACACGTGAGGGTATGGGAACGGTCCATTCTAATGAATTATATGCCGTCGAGCCTGATCTCGATGACACTGACGAACTCAAAGATTCTTCAGAAATGTTGCGTGGCCTAGAACGACATGAAAGATCTAAAGTTCTTACATCAAACCAAACTGTTATTATTAACTTGGGTGATGTAGAGGAAACCAGAGAAGTGAAGAGATGGGCAAATCCCCCTGAGAGTGAGACGAAATGCCCGATCCAGTTGCCGCATGGGTAAGTAAGTCTTTCAACCAAAAAGTGTGTCAAAGACACTCCGAGGTAAATGATCTAGTCCTAAGGAAGGTATTGCCGGTCTTTCCTATTCCTAGGGTAAATTTGCCCCAAATTACATCGGTCCATATATGGTTAAAAAGGTACTTCCCGGAGGTGCCCTGAATCTCGCAAAAATGGATGGTCGTAAGTTCTCCACCCCTATTAATTCTAATGTTGTGAAGATGTATTACTCCTTATAAAATCTAACATTTTGCAGCAAAAGCTTTCAAATGTTTATTTTTATATTCTGAATTGCAAACATTTCACTGATGAATAAATGGTATCATTCAATTTCAAGTTAAAATGTTTGATTTGCCTTTAAATTCTGCATGGTTATTTTGTCGGTCTGCATCATTGACTCAAAAAGGGAAATCTATTTGGACAATTTGATAACTCATGTAAAAGGAATTGAATGTGTTGAATGAGGTACAGTGAGATGATGAAAGGCAAGTCCTATCCTATATACAGTTCCATGCACTAATCTCCAGTGAGTTGAGTAGAAAAATTCCATGTCTGCAAGGTAAAGAGTTATCTCGCAAAAGGTATAGCAACCAAAGTGACGAAAGGCAATTCATTTCTCTATCCCAAACAATACAGTTTATCCATTGTTTTGCCATTTTGAGCCTAAATGCTTGGAGAGATCCTTTCAAATTACCCCTGTCAAGAACCACTCCACATTGGGGCAAATTGGAGGTAAGTCAACATTATAAGGTGAAAAATGAATAGAGATTGTCTTGCTTTCACTTGCATCAATCTTCGAGTGTTGCTTTTTCAAATGAATTTACACGAAGTTCAAGTGCCTTAGGATGACAAAGAGCATTTCTTTCTCTATCATATACACATTTTATCCATTGCTAAGTCCAATTAAGCCTACGATTTTATTTCATATGAACCCAATTGGTGATCATCCCCCACACTAGGGTAAGGCAAAAATCATCATGTTCAAGCAGCGTATTCGGAGCGCTGATAAAAAATGAAGACCCTTGAGAGTCCAAACGTCGAGTAATTTGGTAAAAACAAGCCAAAGTGTGGTTAGCCAATATATGCATTGTAGATAGTGTGTGTCAAAAGTTAAAAAAAAAGGAAAGGGCAAGAAAAAGCAGTGTGTCTGGTAAAAGCAAGGCCAATGCCCCTAAAAAAAAGATCATAAAAAGGGAGAACTTTAGAGAAAAAATGTCAAGATATAGCATGTCAAAGTCATAAATCCCAGTGGAGCAGTAGTTCTACAAGTCTCAAAGGAATCAAGTGACGAATTCTCGAAACCAATGGAGCATCTATCGAGAAGACAATCCCTGGTGAAGAAGAAGACCGGTGATACTGCCGAGATAATCACCAACTTATTCGCCCCAATTATACACATTTTGAGCCTAATGATCAATTCATTTCTCAACCATGAGCCTAGCCTACATTACATTCCTTGCAAAGTCTCTTCAAATTAGGACACTTGAACTAATGTAGAGTTTTAGAAGTTTATAAGCTTAGCTCGAAGAAGTGCGAACAAGTCCATTTCTATCTCATTTTGCAGAGATCTTGACTTGTAAACCCGGAGACAATTGTAGAATATTTTCTTTTAATAACCTTGACTCGAAGAGTCCCCTTTTGCTAAGCCATTGAACAAGCCCACGTTATAGTCCTGACAAGGACCTCTCAGATTAGTAAGGTCGTATCGCTTGCGAGAATACTCGGACCTTTCTCCACATGATAAATGTGAGAGAGTGATTCTCATAAAATAGCCACTTTTCGATGAGGATGAGAGAAAGCCCTTCCAAACTGGAAGTCCTTCATTCAACATTTTCAAGATATCCACTTGTGAATCTGGATTGTCATGTCATGGTTCTCCCCAGTGAAATTTTGTAATGCCAACTCGATAAAATCCTCATGCATGAAAGCCAGTCGAATTTATAATGCATGAATATATGCGTCCTTAATTGTCCATGAATGCATATTACTTGTTATCTATAACCGTGTCTAGCAACAGACACGCACTCAAGAGTCAAAGATATCAACAGGTAAGTATGTCTCTACCCCTTCAGGTGCCTGTGTTTATCTGGGTATTCATTAACTTGTTCGAGCAATCGACAGGCCCCCAATTTTTAATCAATTGTGTTGCGGTTGTTCAACATCTTTGACAACATCCAAATGTGTATTGATCATGCCTTTTCAGGTATCTCTGATGATATCCAGGTACTTTGTCAAGGAATCCCTGAACATTCGGGCTAGCCCCTTGTTCAACCAATCGTTAAGTACTTGTGATGATATCCAGGTCACTAAAGTCCATCAACATTCATCAAGCAACATCTTCGGAATAAAGCCCAAGGGATTGTCAAATGGTATAGAATCAGAATCATGCTTCGATTTACTTTACCACTCCTACAAGGTAAGTGATTTCAGGTACGTCCGCTAATTATTCTTCATTGTTTCTCTTTTCGTGTTCACTTAGTGGAATAAGAGACATGATCTCTCTCATATGTTCACCAAGTGGAATAAGTGACATATTTCTTTGTATTGCCTAGTGGAATAGACAGCACACCCCATTTCATGTTTGCCCAGTGGAACAGGCGGCATAGTTTCTCATTTCATGTTTGCCCAGTGGAACAGGCAGCATAGTTTCTCGTTCCGTGTTCATCCAGTGGAATAGGTGGCACAACTAACCTCATGCTCACCCAATGGAACATGTGACATGATTCTTTTCGTGATTGCCCAGTGATATAGGCAACACATCCCTTTTAATTCTTTCTTCATATTATGTGTTATTTCGCATCTGTAGGAAACTACAGGTAACAGATAGGCAATCTTGTACCTCGAGAACCTTACTTCCAGTGGACTAGAAGTTTGGAGATCGAGAGAGTTCATAGCATTATAAAGCTTTCCCTCATTTGGGTGCTTTTTGTGCGGTCCGTATGTAAGGCTTTTTCACCGCTCTTCATGAAATGAGAAACCTTAGCATACGCTCCTTATTGTTTGCATGTCACACATCATTGCATTTGAAAAATTGGAATTAAAACCCTTACAAAAAAAAAAAGGAAAAAGAAGATCATTCATCATTTTGCATGGTTTAAATTTAAGTCTCAGTCTTTGAGTGAAACCTTTGCAAGCCTCCACTCGAAGAGGGGCAGCTATTGACACTTAAATTTCGACCGACCATTTAATAATAATTTGCATGGAAAATTAGGGATTAAATTTTAACCCCTAAACAAAAATATTAAAATTGCATAGTTTATAGTTTAAGTTCATATAGGTTAATTGCATTCCGCATCGAACCGGCGATGACAAACGAGTTTAAAATTCATCACATGAACCGAGCTCGGGCACCGAATAAAACTCGGCTCACTTGGGGGATGGGGGCCGAAAATCACACATCAAAAGGCCTTGGTTGTCTTAATTTGAGCATAAATTAGTCCATCAAGTTTAATTGAATACAAGCTCGAATTAATTCAACCAACTTGGAATTAAATAAAAATTAAAGGATAAAGCCTAAGCCTAAGCCCATTAGGACTAGAAAGCCCGGCTAATTAACCTAGGGTTGCAATATAAATATATGATTATATCTATTAATTAGAGGGGGGTTCTCATAATTTTCAGAATTCTAGAGACACACAAGAGGCCTCACAATTCAATACAGCCACAACAGTGAGAGAAAAGAAAGAAAGAAAGAAAGACGTTCTTTCCCTTTGAATAACTCGTGTTGCTACCCTGTTTCTCGGATCGAACTCTACGCCTTTGGCATCAGCACGACTTTGATCTCCCGGTGGTTCGTCAAGTGTTTTCGATAGCCAACTACCATCTCGAAGTGAATTCCGTCAAACGTTTCGGTGAGTCCAGGTGAGTGCCGAGAAGTTCCTAGCCGAGGAAGAAAAATTGCAGTGCCCTCAAAGATTGAAGATGGTGATCCAGCGGTGACGTTCGTGAGCGCAGTTTGACAAAGGAAGAGTTCTTCACAACTATAAGACAAAGCACGACAAGTCCAAAAAGGGAGGAGGACAATTCTTCATAAAAATCTCATCTTCATCACCCATTAATATTTTCTTACTTTCCCAGGATTCAAGCAAGCAGTCATCTCATGCATAATTGTGCCCTCTGGATGACACATTTGACGTCATCATCCCAAAAACTACTTCATGGGAGGAGATAGATCTTGAGGGTAGCAACATTGGTGATCCCTGAAGACCCCCACTGCTGTCCCGGTGCCATCCCACGCAAGGTCGTCTCGCCGCCGCGCTCGCCATCCTACCGCCACCATCGCCGCCGGTCAACTCGGCATCGTCGCCGCCGGTCTGCCACCATCGGCCGCAAACCCGATCCGGCATCAAGCTCGAATTCGGAAATTATCCGTAAATTAGGTAAGAAAATTTATCCTATATCGTTTCAAATATTTAAATTCCTAATTCGAGTGATTTTGTTGTTTTTGGTTAGTCACTAGATATATTTGAATGATGCATGGCATATTCGCAAGATTCTAAAGAATACACTAAGTTAGGAAATTCCTAACTTAACAACGTGTTGGGACGATTATCCAATCTCAACCATGAGATACGATACTCGGCGGCACGGAAAATCTTTATCATATCCATAACTATTTAGATACGACAGTAGATTTTATTTTGTCCCCTAATTCAAACGAATAGCCTTCCATCAATATCCATAACCACATAGATATGATCGTCGACTTATATCGTTCCCCTGATTCAAAGATAATAAAACAAATCTTGTGGATCACGTAGATTGATTTTGATCGTGGTGTTTATCTGTCTGTTTGATTTATTTCCTTTAAAAAGAAAATTCCAAAAAAATATGCTCGTTAGGATTTAAATTATAAATTTTGCATGCTTAGAGAATCTTAAATATATCCAAAAGAATAAGATAATTATTTGATTTAAATTAGGATTTAGGGTAGCATATTTCCTAGTTTAAATTAAAGATTATTTTAATCTTAGTGGATTATTTAGGATATTTAATAATTTCGAATTTTCATAAAAATCCGAAAAAAGGAATCACTTTAGAATAGATCAAATCATTTTCTCTAGGATAGATTGAATGTTAATTTAGGCATTTTTTTATTCCGAATTTCATTGGAAAAATACCAAAAATAAATCATTTGCCCATCATTAGAATTATGTCATATTGTCGCATGTCATATAGTTTGCATGTTAGGCTGCATTAATCACATGTTAATTTTGCACGTTATTACATATAGGTTAGCTTTCATTTAAACAAATGAAAATTTAAAAAAATATTGAGTGAACTGCTTGTTAATTAGAAATCATATTAAGATTGTTGATGTGATTTTCTAACTAACAATGCAAATATTTAAGTTGCTTCGAGGTAAGTAATTCTCTAAATCCTGCAATTTATTTAATGTTTTGATTATTGGGTGTTAACTTGGTGGTTTGCGCATCCGTATGATCACCTCACATGCTAGTGACTACGTTGAAATGAATCCAAACTGTCTGCTAAAACATTTTTTGAAAAGAAAAGGTATCGAAATGGTGTTAGACTAGATCTAGCGTAATCAAATCTCCGAGCTTAGAATCTCTGATTCATAATAATAAAACATATCTCCCTATGTTTTGTTTAGGTTTCTAATCGACCTGCCACAGTAGCAACTCCAAGCATGAAAATATTTACATGTTAAGAACTTAAATCTTAAGTTGTGAATTGGTAAAACTTGGAAGTACCCGAGTTAAGCTTAATCTTAATAATCCATTAACTTGAGAAATTTTAGGTCGCGACAACGTGTAGCGCTAGACACACCTATGGTTCACTGTAGTCTTCCTAAATGACTACCCCAAGGTCTTCGTTCCTTATCACTCCAAGCTTCAACCAACTTAGATCGAGCTAACCTTGCTCTGATACCAAATCAACAATAGATGTCACGTCTCAAACCCCGACAAGAGCGCGACACACCAAGCTCGGTCAAATTAGTGCGACGTCCCAGGAAACGCCGCTGACCCAAACCAATATATCAGAGTTCTAACATGGCGGAAATGAGAACATAAACCCTAACAGTAATATCATGGGGTAATAGGGAGAGAAAAATCACCAAACCACCAAGCACTATATTACACCACGGTATATACAATATTTATTATAATCCACTACAACTAGCAATCAACCACTACACTACACCCACTATATTCACAAATTTTAATACAAACCATCGCAACCATCAAACCTCCGCATAACAACCGCTGATATCAAAAAGGGACTAGCGGCATCGGGTAGACTAATACTACCACAAAAAAAGGGTGCCTCTCAAAATTATTCAATCCCTAACTTCTAACTAATCCCTATTTGCTCTAGAGGGGGTCCACTCACAATCAGTCTCGTCAATGCCCGTTTGTTCCTATGAAGACTTGGACTCAGCATTGATCTTAGTCGGATTGTCCTTGTCTCCCGACTCTATTGGAATTTCAATCGGCTAAATGGTTTTTACAGTGAGAACACTTCTCAGTAAACGAAACGCTAAATCCAACCTAGGCTAACACATATCTCTAGTCACATTCAAGCACGCCAATCATACAATCAGTAAACCAAAACAATTGCAGGCACCAACATCTCAACTCGATACATAGAAAACTTCACATGCTAAATCAAGTGTTACCATTAACAACCGATAACATGCCTCACTCAAAGATGCCATTCAAACCAAAACCACGCCAATATTCACATAATAGACACAACATCATACTTTCATCATTTCACTCAGGCACACACATCCAATTCATTTCTAACCCACGTAAACACGCCTCAAGTCCAAAAACTAACCATCGATCTCGAATCACGTAATCACTCCTCAAATTCAACAACACTTCTACGACCAGCGTAAACAAACATGCCTCAGGCTTAGTGTCTTTAGCCTGAGTAAATGAACACAACTCAGGTGCAACACCGATCTCCTTTTTTATAACACAACCTGCGTAACACGCATCAAATTGAACAACATTTCTATAGCCTGCGTCAAAATGCCTCAGGCTCAGTGTCTCTAGCCCACATAGCACGCCTCAAGTGCAACACCAATCTCCTTTTTACGGCACAACCCGTGTAAAACGCATCAGATTGGCGGTCTTCCGGTAAAACCGAGCATCGTCCCGCGTAGCACGCCTCAAGACTGGTTCAATTCCCCGCATCAACACACCTCAGGGATTATGTTATCACATGTGCACACATTTTCCAATTATTATCTAGACTCCGTGTAAAAACGCTTTAGGGTATTTAATAGTCATGTAACACATCGGCACCCAATCTCATGCCAATTTCATACTACTAATTTGCACACACCATCCAACATATACAGGCTACCAGTAAGCCATGCCAACTCACAATTTTACCAATTCAATTCGCTCGTGCACAATTTAACGCGAATTTTTACATTTTAAGCCAAATTTCACCACTCACGGGCGTCGTACTTCTACCGACAACCCCCAAACCACGCACTATGTCTCAAACACCAATATGCATCAATTCAGCCATAGAATGAATAGTGATTTGGCCACCATAGAAAAATCACTATAATGGCACATTTAGGCCCGTTTTTCATGCAATAAGTCACAATAATCACTTGTAATTATTCTAATCACAAAATCAATCAATTCTAACCTCCAATCCACATCAAAAATTATTACAATTTCAATCAAACAGCTCAGCCAAAGCAGTCCAACCATCTCTCTACGAATAACCCCTAAAACTTGCTAAAACGGGCTTGAACTAACCCGAAATTACTCGTTATCCTAGGTAAGGATTAGGATATCACTTACTTATGATTCCATGCAAAATCAAGCCCTCAGAGGTGGCTAGACACAGAGCAAACAGCAGTGGTGGCAGCATCCCACGAAAAGGGGTACCAGCGTCCACAAGTGGCGGCGATTAGCTGGTCGGTTGGCCAACTCACATGAAGGATAGGAGGCTGAGGAAGTCACAGCTAGAGAGGGAGGAGAGGGAGAGAGTGATCGTGAAAAATGAGGGAAGAGAGAGAGAAAAGAATGAAAAGAAAAGAAAAGAAAAGAAAACCTAGTCTACCTCCTAGGCAAAATTATCATCCTATCTCTCTCTCTCTACTTATATGTTCACAATTTCATATCCTAGCGAGACGGAATCACCCGTGATCCAGTTATATGGCATTCGCAAATCAATTCATAACCAACCTTAAATTGATCTATATTAGCCTAAAATATCACCTCGACAATCTTTATAGTTGAAAATCAGTCCATGATCAAGTTCTATGGCCCCGCAAATTAAATTCCCTAATTAGCCTTTCCCTACTAGTTAGTATCCTAAGAGTGATCAAGTCTGGGCGAGATTTGCTACAAATGCGTTATTGAAATCATGCATTTCATAAATACCAAGTGGGTCGAAATTTGGAATGTCACAAATCCATTGAACAATGAAGGGCCCTATGCCATTATCAATTTCATGTCTTGATTTTGTATCACCCTCAACATGCAATTAGCAGCAAAAGTATGAACGGGAC
This sequence comes from Syzygium aromaticum, assembly GCA_024500025.1. Classification (NCBI taxonomy): domain Eukaryota; kingdom Viridiplantae; phylum Streptophyta; class Magnoliopsida; order Myrtales; family Myrtaceae; genus Syzygium; species Syzygium aromaticum. The sequence continues at coordinate 1,827,581 of CM044895.1, forward strand.
GAAAATGGAACTTGCTAACATAATTTCACATCTTTAACAAGCAAAACATCATGAGCATAAGAACACAAAGTACTACTAAATTGTTTTTTTTTTGGTAAGGAAGTACTACCAAATTGTTGAGCAACACTAAATTACAAAATGAAATGATTTGCACTTCCCATGCCGTTCCGATGACGGCTTGCTCGGACAAGCTTGAAACTAAAGAATACAAAAATATTGGCTACTACTTATAAGGAGGAACAAGCCAACTACTAAGACGATTCTGCTTGAACAAGAAAGTAAGAACTTCACAAGATCAAAAAGCATTGGATTGAATTGATATGGAGAACAAGCCTGTTACCCTCTTCTCATTCTCCTCCTCAACTCGGCTACCTTCACTGCGACAATCACGTACACCATGTCTGCTTTATGATCCACATACCAAAGTAGGCGTGTCTCCAATTCATCTTGTACACCGAAACACCAACAACTCCCCAAAACCCAATTGCAAACCCAAACATTATTATGAGGTAGAACATCACCTTTTCAAACTTACCTTCTTCATTGGTATCTTCTTCTGGCGCTTGAGGAGCCTCCGCACGGGGCATTTCTTTTGTAAAGGATCGCCACAAAGTAGAGGATTGTTTGCATTAATGGAAGCATCATCAAGGGTCTCGATTTGATTTCATCTCGAAATTGGCCCCTTGAAGTTGTTGCGTGACAAGTTTAGTTTGCTCAGTGATGTGAATGCAGAAAAGCTTTGCGGGATTGTTCCTGAAAGGTGATTATTCGAAAGATCAAGTGACTCGAGCGAATTCATGGTATCAAACATAGTGGGGATGCCTCCAAAAAGAAAGTTGCACAATAAGTTCAAGCCTCGTAATCCGGAGAGCAAGGTAAGCTCTCCTAGGATCGGCCCAGCCAATTTGTTGCTCGAGAGATCGAAATTGACCATTAGCTGTAGATCAAGTGTTGTGTAATCAAGGTCCACCCCTTTAACGACCCGCTCCACATGCTCTTGATTCCAATTTGTCACTCCGACGGACACGTTCTGCCCAAGCACATGTGCAGGGGCATAAGCAGCGGAGAGTGAGTTGCCTTCATCTATGCTTTTGTTCAGTTTCATCCCTTTCATATAGACGAGACAATTTGAAATCATTCCTGTCATATTGTTCACTGCCAGGTCTAATATTTGCAGCGCGGAGAGAAAGCATAGTTGTGAAGGAATACTACCATTGAACATGTTTTCTCGCAGTCTAAGAATCTGTAGTGACGGAAAACTTTGTCCAATCCAATGTGGAACACTTCCAGATATGCTGTTCTCTCCAAGATCTAAAATTTGCAATTTCCTGCAATAGTTTATAGTCATGGGAATTCCTCCATGGAGTCTGTTGTTGTTCATGTGTAATGACCCAAGCCCAATTTGGTTTCCCAAAGCAATCGGTATGATTCCGGACAACATATTGGATGATAAATCAAGAAGTGTCCAAGGGTTCTTCATCCAACATGCAGGAATTTCGCCAACTAATTCATTCCTTCCGAGATGCAAGTAGTACAGATTTTCAATCTCGCATAATGGGGTGGGTATTAGACCACTTAAGAGATTATCATTCAATTACAAGGAATCCAAATGAGGAATTGCTAGGCCAATATTTCGTGGAGTAGGTCCTGATATATATTAAGTTGTGAGAGAGATCGAATGAATACATGTCAAAAGGAAATTTCGGCAGAGATCTATTTATTTGGTTATGATCTAAATAAGCCAGGTCAAAAGGAAATTTCGGTAGAGATCCATTTATTTGGTTGTAAGAGAGATTCAGGCTGAAGAATGACACGAGACCTAGCCAATCTAGCAGAGATCCTGAAATGGAGGCATTGGACAAATCTATACTTGCGTGGACTTGCGTTCTTATCCATCGCGGATATTCCATTCCGAACTCGCAAGACACCATCCCCATGTACGAGAGATTAAGGGTGGTATCCAATCAGAATCCACCTTGATAGCTAAATGTTTGTTGCTAGTATCTAAGGACGATAGCTTTGAGAGGTTGGAGAAGTGGATTTCGGAAATGGTTCCTCTTAGGGAATTTGCTGAAAGATCTAACTCTTCAAGATTTTGAAGTTGTCCGGGACCGTGTGGAATAGTGCCATTAAGAAGATTGTTACTGAGATCTAAAATTGTTAAGACTTGCAATCTTCCTAATGCCTCCGGAATATTCCCTGTTAATTGATTATAAGAAAGTAAAAGTATACTCAAGCATAAGCAAACATATGATGACGGGATGGTTCCATGTAATTGATTATATGATAGGTCCAGTATTGTTAGTTTTTTCAAGTGCACCAGCCAATTTGGCAAAGCCCCCTGAAGAAAATTATAACTTATCTCCAGACGCTCGAAGTTTTTCCCGATAAGCCTTGAAGAATTTCCCTCCACTGAAAATATCTCCTCATGAAGTTCGCTATAGCCCAAATATAGTGACTCAAGGAACGGATTTTCCCTTAAGAAAGAGAACAACCTCCTTCAATGCTTTGCAAGAGATTGTTTGCAAGATTGAGATCCACAAGACTTCTCAAGTTATCGAACCATCTTGGTACTGAAGAGTTGAAAAAGTTTGACGAAAGATCAAGGTGTCGGAGAGAAGTCATGTTTAGAACTATAGTGCTTCAAATGGAACCGTCGAAATGATTGTTCGAAAGATCGAGCTAATGAAGATGAAGAGAAGTATAATTAGCCAAGTGGAAAGAGTTTGATGAAAGATCGAGGTGCTGAAGAGAAGTCATGTTTTGAAAAATAGTGCTTGGGATGAAACCTTCAAAAAAATTCCTTGAAAGATCTAGGTACTAAAGATGAAGAACAGTAGAATTGGCCAAGCGTTCAGAAGACAAGTGAAAGTTATAAAGTCCACAATTCGATAGGATCAAATGTGATAAAGATGGGAGTGTGCTTATCATCTGCATGAGGTCTCTAGATCTGTTAACATTTATGCCACTTATGTCGAGGTACTTTAATGCCCGAAGACACGAAACCCATCGAATGTCATTAACAATACCCATGAGATAATAACCATGGAGATCAAGGAATTCCAACTTGGTGAGATTTCCCCATTCACGAGGAACAGTTGCAAAAGAGAAAGAGTGGGACAAGTTAAGGTACCTTAACTGCTTCATCAAGTCGAAGAATTTGGGCATGTATGCATATTTGAAGAAGATCCCGCTCAAGTCTAGGTAGCTCATGTATCTCAAGTTGAGCAAAGAAGAGTTCAGTTCACTAGCTGTGGAAATAATCTGTGAGAATTCATTCCTTGGGTGATCTAGAACATGACGACACGTTCATTTGCTCTGTTGCACTTCACTCCTTTCCATCGGCAACAATCTTCACCAATCCAAGAAGAAAGGAGGTGAGATGTGTCTGAGAGACTACGTTTGAGTTGGATCAGAGCATCTCTTTCTTCTTCAAAGCAAATGGAGGATGAGTTTCTGTTTCTGCACAAGCATACACATGCATTGTCTAAAATTAGCAACAAACTTACTAGTACAAACACTTTCACACTATCATGTCCCGCCATGAATGATGATGAAAATGAAAACAAAGCTTTATTGCATACGAAAGCCACTCGATTAGGCTTCAAGTTTTTGGTTTGGGTGTATTTGTTTAAACTTTGGGAGGTTGGTTTTGAGTGTGTTTTTAAGAGTAGGCAAATAGCATTTATAGTGAGCAAGAGAAGGAATGATAGTCAATGTAACCAATTACTATTCTACATCGTCGGTGTACCATGTATATCATGTGTGCACAATATCAATTATCATCTTAGTAAACGTAACCATCACTTGTTGATTTCAATAGTACTTGAGAAGGAAATAGGAAAGCACGTGTTCAAGGACTTAGAGCTTGTCATGTTAGGGAACATAGATTTGACATAATTTATGAGCTTCTCTTCTCGCGCATATTTAATTGTTCTTCATTAAGAAATTACGTAGTAGCATCCCGATGACTTGTTGTTGACACCTAAATTTTGGCGCATCATTTAGTGGTTAATTTGCATAGAAAATTAGGGATTAAATTTTAACCTCTGAACAAAAATATTAAAATTGCATAGCATATAGTTTAGGTTCATATAGATTAATTGCATTCCGCATCGGATCGGCGGTGGCAAGCAAGCTTAAAATTCATCATGTAAATTGAGCTCGGGCATCGAACGAGACTCGGCTCACTCGGAAAGTATGGGTCGAAAATCACACGCAAAAGGGCTTCGTTGTTTTAATTTGAGCTTAAATTAACCCATTATACTTAATTAAAGAAAAGCCCAAATTAATTCAGCCCACTTAAAATTAAATTAAAGCCTAAACTTAAGCCCATTAGTACTAGAAAACTCGGCTAATTGACCTAGGTTTACACTATAAATATATGTTTATGGGGGACACAAAATTGGACACACACACGAGAGAGAAGGTGGTTGCTCACGAAAAGGGAGAGCATAGAGAGAAGAGGTCACAAAAATTGATATTCACGGCCACAAATTGAGAGAAAAGGCAAGGTTTTGAGAGAGAGGCAGCATGCCCCTTTTTTCCCGTCGTTACCCTGCAAAACATCCCTATTGTCTGACAATTTTGTGCAGGTTTTCAACGACATTTGGGTTCTTCACGCTTTAGCACTGCTTCGGAGTCACATAGCAAGGCCGGTCTTCATCAAAAAGTTCACGGCGACCATTTTCGCTGTCCCTCTTTCCCTTCAACCGAGCCCATGAGACGAGTTGACGTGGACGAGACCCTCTGACCAAGCTACTGTGCCTGATCTAAGAAGTCTCTGCCGAGCAACAGCCACAGCACCAACAATCATCCTGCACCGAAAGTTCCACCAATCATCAGGAGGCACCCTAGCCGAGCCATTCCTTAGCAAACCTTGGCTTATCTTCAGTCAATCGGGAGGAAGACGGACGAGTTCGTTGAAACATATCCATACTTACGGCCAAAGCTGAGTTAAATTTTGCAGGTTCGCCGAGAGCTAACATCACGTGAAGCATCGTGAGCCATTCCACGCAAGGCCGTCTCGCCGTGCCCGCCGTCGATCACCATCCCGCTTCGCAAATCCCGAGTCCGATCTCGAGACGATTCAAATTTGGAAAAAAAATCTGCAAACCAGGTAATTATCTTATCCTGATTCGATTCGAATATTTTGTTGCCTATTTTGTGCTTATTGATATCTAATCTTGCATATTTAGATAATAAGCATTATTTCAATTAGGATTTATTCCTTTTTTTGAAATCTTAGATATCTATTACTTTTCAAATTTGGATAGAATTTAGAATTTTCAAAATCTTTTGAATATATCCAAGATATTTAAGATATTGAGAATTTTTCAAGATGTGATCGATTCGGAAAATTTCTTAATTCGCAACCGCACACGTGGAAATAAATCTATCTATCAGGCTTTAGATAGAGTTATTTCCATAGCGGGTATTTCGAATTTTAGGATCGATTTGTTAGGCTTCAGATCGAAACTTAATTCGAAAGATTTAGCGATTATTTTTTTTTTTACTTGATTTTAATTTCGAATTTTGATTTTAAAAAATACCAAAAGATTACTCTATAATAGGTTAATTTCTTTAGTATAAAATTGCATGTTTAGATAATTGGCATTTTTAATTCCGAATTTCATTAAAAAAAATACAAAAAATAATAGGCCCGTCATTAGAAATAGGTCACGTCGTCGCATGACATATAATTTACATGTTAGGTTGCATTAATCGCATGTCAATTTTCGCACGTCATTACATATAAGTTAGCTTTCATTTAAATAAGTGAAAATAAAAAATTTCTGCACCTTTAAACTCTAAGTCAGGATTTATCAAAATTACCAAATTTGGTATTTTTCTTGAAATTGGTACCGAAAGGGCGTTAGGGAATCTAGCGTAACCAAGTCCCCGAATTCATAATTTCTGGTTCGTAGAAATAAAATAGTACTCCCGCTATTTTATTTAGATTTCTAATCAATCTACCTTAAATGATTAGTGGCGACTCCTATTGAAAATATTTGCATGCTCATAATTGGACCTAAGTTGAGATTTGGTAGAGTTTGGGAGAACTCGAGCTAGGTTAGTTAATTTAATTGATCTAGTAATTCATTAGCCTAAGATCGAAAACACGATTTTTTTAGGTTGCGACACTTGTCTCCAAGTCAACCGTCTCCCGAAAAGTCGAAGTCAACATAATCTATTTAAGTCATGGTGCTTATAATCAAAGATGGTCCTATAGCCGTACAGTTGCATTTCATTACCGTTGATTGGACCGATGGAGTTAAGGCCTGCATTGGCAACATGCATAATGCATATGCCCATGATAATTGACGAGACAGTTAGATTATTTCAAAAATCACACTTTTGAGTTTATTACCTCGAAGAAAACCCAATAGTTCATGATTATATCCCCTCATCGAGCAACGTAGGATAAGGTGCGAAACTTGGAGATTAAGGAATAAAATTAACAAGAACCCATTTTAAATTAAAGTAAACTAAAAGAGTGACATGAAGAAATTGAGGAACTTAGCTCTGATTAAAGTAGGATCTCAACACAAAATGTAAATTTTTAGGTGGGAGAGGACACATAAACATGAGGTCTTGATAAATCTTACAAAAAAGAAATGTAGGGAAAATATAACACGATGCTTCCCTATAACTTGGTTATTTGATTGATCTAGTGATATCACATGTAAAGCAATGCAATTAGGCTTTACTCTCTTTTTTTTAGTTGTATTTTGGGCAATTAGTATATGCTTTATGAAGTGAGTTTGGGTGTTATTAGAGTAAATAAACAGAAATTTAAAGAGAAAAAGTGTAATAACATCTTAATTAAGCCATGGCACCTACGTCTACGCGCTTTGGTGGGGCTGGACCAACAGCATTATTTGTGGAGAACACATGCACGGCCACAAGTTGTGCAGAGCAAGACCCGCAAGCACCGAGTCAAGATATTTTAGGTCCATGTCGTTATCTCCGACGACGACTTGGGTCTGGATTCATCCGTTTTGCATTTCTCTTGGACAAAATGTAAATTCTAACATGATAATGAAATGGGATTTCTCTCTACGTGTGTAAATCAAGCAACTTCCAGGACAATACATGTTGATTGGTATGGATTCTGAAATTATTCTCGTCATCTCTTGATTAGAAAGAAAAGACGCCGTGGATGATCCAGTTCATCGAGTCAATTGTTCAGTACCCTTTTTTTTCTGAAAAAAAGAACAGCAATACGCATGTCTGCTACCACCGCCCGCAGCGGCTGCGTTGGCTTTGGGCTCTCTTCCCCCCACGAAGGGAAGGAGTTCGAATCCCAGCACTGTCGTTAGGGATTCTTAAGCGTGACGTCGTGGTAGTGGGTCCTGCGCTAGCGTCACCCCAAGATTACTTCTTCGGCTGCCGGCCATGCGTGTCACGCCCTGAACCCCTCGGCAGGCAACATCCCTACCTTGGTCGATAAGCTGCGACATCCCAGAAAGCGTCACCGACACACGCCCAAACAGAGATCAAACACATGTTGAAGTATTTAATAAACAAACCCGGACAACTACAATATGAGCTAAGGATAGCCAAACATTAATCACATAGCAGAAAATAATTACACATTTATATTACTATTAAAATCATTCATACATTATCCACAAGTACAACAAAAGATACAAACAAATAGTTAGTAGCCACCAGGTCAAAAAGGGATAAGTGGCTAGGGAGGTCAGGCTAAAACTCGGGAAGAGGGCTACAGTCCAAAAAGTAGCTATCCTCACTACTAGCTATAGACACTGGGTGACCCTAAGGCTCCCAATTAGGGTTGGACGACTCGGTAGAATCATCTGACGATTCCTCGGAGGCATACTCCTCATCTAAATCTAGTTCTGCAACCTCTCCATCTTCCTTAACGTCCTGCTCCATGGCCTCGGGCTTATCTTCCTCCTCCTCCATAGGCTTTGGGTCCTCCGCTATCACAGCAGGCTCCTCATCCAACTCCTCCTCCTGCATCATCCACTCGGGTGTGGTCTGTGGATCGATCACCTCTCCATCAACTATAATTAGGTGCAACAACTCAACATCATCGACCGGGACATCAAAGGTCCTGAAGGGCTCTCCCTCATTCCCATCGGCATCCCAGTGGCGCCATGCCACGTACTCCTGCGACTAGTAGAAATACTCGCCCACATCGACATATACTACTAACCGATACCTCACAAAAGCCTCCCCATTTGTTGAGGGGTAGGTACTGATATACTGCCGGATCTGTATCGAGATCCCAAAAAAAGGCTGTGGCCTTTCTATCCTCACGGCTGAGGGTCTAAAAAGTTTCGATTTACACAACCGTGAGACGAATCTCAGCGAGTTCAACCCCTAAGCCTAGGCTAGGCTAACATGCAATCTCTTAACCGAAAATAAACACTCAACAGCATAATACAACAATAATCACACAAATCTATGACCCTGCAGGTTATACAGTTCAATATATAATAATCACGGCACATACGTGACACACATAGGCACACGTATGCCAAATACATGCTCATTCACTGAGTCTCACTCACTCGCATGCTAGCCCATGCATGTTTATGCATGCAAATGTCGTCGACATGTCATGCGCATATCTCCGGCCCACTGGCCCACGTTGGCAATTGCCCAATTTATTAATATTTATTATGACTCGAGTCAACAATTTTCACGGCCCGGTACGTCTAGCCTGCTTCAAAGTGCATGAGGCGTAGCACCGATCGGGCCCAGTGTTTCTAGCCTGCTTCAAAGTGCATGAGGGACAACACTGATCTCCTTACAAACCAGTGCCTGCTTCAAAATGCATGAGAATGGTCATCTTCCGAACGTACCGGACATCGTCCTACTTCCAATTGCATGAGGACGGTATCGACCCGAAAGTCCTTAGGTGATCACATAACTCATTATTATCTAAACTCAGCGTAAAATACTTTAGGGTATTTTAGGTGATCACATGCTCATGGCAGACACGCATTCTCGCACAATTTCACCACATGCCTCACTTTAGACATACATAATGCGTGTCCATGTTATGTAATACAATGCACCATAAGCATCCATATAAATCAAACACTCAATGTTACAACACGTGCTCAATTGGCCCAATTAATACCGTGTGGCCTAACGTGAGATTTATAAATCAATATTTAATTGCAAGTCAAACATTGGCCAATTGCACTCCATAATAATTAGCCACACAACATGCGACATAGCAGTACGCAATCAATCACAATTAAGCACAATTTACACACAATCAGTCAACGCAGACATATCCGGCAATTCCACCAATGAGCTCCTAAATTGGCCATTTAGTCCAATTATTCTTCCCAATAAATTCTCATCGATCCACTACAATTTTCCAGATAATAATTTCTACCAATCGGTACCCTAATTTTTCTCTGCCAGTACTAGTATTCCTAAACCAGTCCAGAAATTTGCACTATCAATCATAATCCGGGTTTAGGAATTTTACTCACTTAATCTAAGGTCACGACGACGAGGAACGGCGGCCGATCACTGATGAACAATGGATTTGGCGGCGGTGTTCCTGGCGACGGCGTATTGACAGCGACGTACGGATACCGTACGGACAGTGATGAACAATGATGTATGGACGTCAGCAACGTCACAGTGCAGCAACTCGGCCGTTCGAGCTCCGACGCAGCGGCGGTGCTAACCCGGGAGAGAAAAAGGGAGAGAAAGAGAGAAAAAGGGGTTGGGTGAGGCTGAGGCTGGGGCTAGGGACTGTGGTGGTCGACGGTGGGGCACGGTGGCCGGTGGTGAGCTCCGGAAAGCTTGCCGAGAAAGAACAAGAGGGAGAGAGAGAGAAATCGAGAGAGAGAGAGAGAGAGAGAGAGAGAGAGAGAGAGAGAGAGTGGTCTGGCCAAATAAGGGTGAGAGGAGAGAGAGAGAGAGAGAGAGAGAGTTTTATCTTGGTCAAATATTAGGGGCTAGGGTGCCAAATGTCACAAATCTAGCCAAAATGACCATTTTGTCCCTCATCCAAGGGCTACTATTAAATCTTATCCAATAATTCAAGGGTATTTTGGTGTTTTGCAACAATAATTAGGATAAGTCCAAATTTAATTAATTTTCTTAATTATCCCCCAAAATTCGAAATCAAAAATAACCCAGGGGGAAAACTGTCATTTTTCCGGTCCCGGGTCAAAGTTCCATTTTTCGCCGGTACCAATCCTAAACGTGTGTGGCCAACATAATGTGGCGTCAGAATCACGAAATTCATCGCGCAAGCCCTCGAAAATCCACGTCGAAGTTTGAAGAGCAAAATCAATTTTTCCAATTTTCGACGAAATTCCAATTTTTGGTCATAACAACTCCTGGTATGCGTGGCCACCCTAAAATGGCATCGGCCTCGAAAAATAATCTCATTTGGCCTCGAAATGCAACGCCGGTGTCTAGTGGGGCAAAATCGTAATTTTTCAACCACGGACCAAAATTCCAATTTTTAGCCATACTAACTCCAAACGCGTGTGGCCAACATAATATGACGTCAGATTCCCAAATATAGTCTCTTAAGCCATCGAAAATTGACATTGAAATCCGGGCCCAATTCCATGAACAAAACTCGTTAAACTTTCAATTTCAGGGTTCCTCACTAACGAGCGGCTGTTTAGAGGTTACGCGTATCGACCTAGGGCTATTCGTATCGTGATGGTCTCGATCATTGAGAAAATGAGAAATTATCACTAGCTCCAGAGGTCACAATCGTTCAGTTCAAGTTCAGGACTGGTTGGCCCTATTGTACATTGTACATTGGGCCTTGGCCAAACCCAATCCATTACTCTTTCCTAAGATCGGCCCACATTGGCCTAAAATATTCCCTCAGCGTCTCTCGTGATCGATATCCATTTCGCGATAGGATTTCCGATCCACGTACCGTTTTCTAGTTAGCCACATCCCATTGGTTAGTATCTCAAGAGTTATCAGCTCTGGGCGAAACTTACTGAAATGAAATGCGAAATAATATCAATTTTATTGATCCCGGAATTACATCGAAATTCAGGCTGTTACGACTCTTTCCCCCTTACAAAAATTTCGTTCTCAAAATTTGTAATCTAACCTTTTCTACTCAAATAACTTGGGGTGTTGACATCTCATGGCTTCTTCGCTTTCCTACGTAGCACCTTCCGTTCCGTGGTGCTCCTAGACGACTTTGACCATCGGGATCGTCTTGTTTCTTATTACACGCTCTTTTCAATCCTCGATCCTGATTGATCTTTCCACGTACGATACTTTGTCATCCACATCTATTTCTTCATACCTTAAGATATGAGTCGGGTCTGGTTCATACTTTCTTAACATTGACACGTGGAAAGCACTGTGTACTTGGGACAAATTGGGCGGCAAGGCAAGTCGATAAGCCATATCTCCAATCTTTTCCAAAATCTCAAATGGCCCGACAAACCCGGGACTCAGTTTTCCTTTCTTGCCGAATCTAAATAATCCCTTCATAGGCGACACCTTGAGAAATACGTGATCTCCAACCTGAAACTCTAAAGATCGTCGTCTTCGATCGGCATAACTTTTCTAGCGGCTCTGCGCCATTCTGAGTCTGTCTCAAATGACCTCAACTACCTCCACTGTCTGCTGGATCAACTCTGGACCCGTGATACTTCGTTCACCTACTTCATCTTAATACATTGGTGTCCTACACGCCCTACCATATAAGGCCTCAAATGGTGCCATCTGAATGCTCTGCTAATAGCTATTATTATAGGCAAACTTCACCAAGTGTAACTGTTATTCCTATTTGCCTTGGAAATCTATCACACATGCTCTCAGCATATCATTCAAGGTCTGAATGGTCCTTTCAGACTGACTATCTGTCTGTGGATGGTAGGCCGTACTGAACTGTAACTTCATTCCTAAGGCTGTTTGCAAACTTTTCCAAAAGTTAGCCGTAAATCTCGGATCATGGTCCGAAGTGATCGTTACTGGTATTCCATGCAACCTAATGATCTGCCTCACATACAAGTCTGCGTATCTTTCCAACTCAAAGTCCTTTCGCACAACCAGGAAGTACGCTGACTTAGTCAGTCTATCCACTATCACCCAAATTGAGTCATGTCCTCTCTGGCTTTTTGGCAGTCCCGTTACAAAATCCATGGTAATATGTTCCCATTTCCACTCTGGGATTTCTAGCAGTCTCAATAATCCTCCAGGCTTACAGTGTTGTGCTTTCACCTGTTGGCATGTCAAACACCTAGCTACATGCCTAGCCATATCCACCTTTATCCCATTCCACCAATAATGTTGTCTCAAATTCTTGTATATCTTTGTACTTCCCGGGTGGATACTGTAATTGCTCCTATGAGCATCCGATAAAATTTCTTCCTTAAGTTTCACATCATCCGGCACACATAATCGCGCTTGAAACTTCAGAACTCCATCCTCGGACACTTGAAAGTCCGATTTCCTCTTAGCTGCATCCATTTCAATAATCTTTTCGATTTCCTGATCTGTAGACTGTAATTCCTTAATCTTAATCTGAATTTCTGGCTCAATCCTCAAGGCGACCAGCAAATTCGACACATGACTCATTTCGAACTTAAACTCTGAATCCCTGAGTCTTTCCAACAAGGTCCACTCCTTGACCATTAGGTGTGTCATACTAGACTTTCGACTCAAGGTACTGCCACTTGATTGGCTTTCCCGGGATGATACAGAATGTCACAATCATAATCCTTTAGAAGCTCCATCCATCGACGCTGCCTCATATTTAATTCTTTTTGCGAAAATAGGTACTTGAGGCTTTGATGATCAGTATAAATCTGGAACTTCTCTCCACACAAATAGTGCCTCCAGGTCTTAAGTGCAAACACAATAGCAGCTAATTCCAAATCATACGTCGGATAATTCATCTCATGCAGCCTCAACTGACGCGACGCATATGCCACCACTTTTCCATGTTGCATCAGCACACAGCCCAATCCTCTTAGCGAAGTATCGCTATAAATCTCGAATCCTCCTGGGCCCAACTGAATGGTCAATACAGGAGCAGTCGTTAACCGGTGTTTCAATTCCTGAAAGCTCCTTTCACACTTGTCATTCCATTCAAACTTCACTTTCTTCTTAAGCAGCCCCGTCAATGGTATGGCTATTGACGAAAATCCTTCTACGAATCGCCTGTAATAACCAGCCAATCCGAGAAAACTTTGAATCTCGGTTACTAATGTCGGTCTAGGCCACTTGGTAACTGCTTCAATCATAGCTAGATCTACATAAATTCCATCTCCAAAAAAGATATGTCCAAGAAATCATACTCTGCTAAGCCAAAACTCACACTTGCCGAACTTAGCATACAATGCATGCTCTCTCAAGGTCCATAGCACTTCAATCAAGTATAGCTCATGTTCCTCGGGGCTCTTAGAATACACTAGTATATCATCAATAAAAACTATCACAAACTGATTCAGGAATTCCTTAAACACCAGATTCATCAAATCTATTAAAGCAGTTGGGGCATTCGTTAATCCAAATGGCATAACCGTAAATTCATAATGCCCATATTGAGTTCTGAAAGCAGTTTTGGGAATGTCCTCATTTATGATCCTTAGCTGATGGTATCCGGTCCTCAAATCTATTTTGGAAAACACTGAAGCTCCTTGTAACTGATCAAATAGATCATCAATCCTCGGCAGTAGATACTTATTCTTCACTGTCACTTGGTTCTGCCGATAATCTATACACAACCTCAGAGTTCCATCTTTCTTCTTGACAAACAGGACCGGTGCTCCCCATGGAGACGCACTAGGGCAGATAAAACCCTTGTTCAATAGTTCCTGTATCTGAACCTTTAGCTCTTTCAATTCTGATAAGGACATCCTATACGGTGCTTTCGAAATCGGCTCTGTCCCCGGTGTCAATTCAATCACAAACTCCACCTTTCGCTCAGGTGGTAAACCTGGCAATTCCTAAGGAAATACCTCGGGAAAATTGCTTACTACGGGTATATCTTCCAACGTAGGTTCCTTTGCTATTGGGTCCACAACATTCACCAAATATCCTTCACATCCTTCGTCCAACAACTTACTCACCTCAAGCGAGGAAATCCAAGGGATCGAGGTTCCTCCTTGGTTTCCTTGAAATACAAAACTAGGGCGTCCATCTGGATTAAATTGGATCGTCCTATCACTGTAACCTACTACAGCTTTCTGTCGGACTAACCAGTTCATTCCAATAATCACATCAAAATCGAACATGGCTAACACTGCGAAGTCGATACTCTCTTCTTTACCCCCAATAATTATCTTACAGTTAGGGCATCCAAAAGAAACTAACAACCTATCATTCATAGGTGTCGACACGCAAAGCACATTCTCAAGCAGCACTGGTTTCATACCAACCAACTCAATAAATTGTTCTGAAACAAACGAATGGGTTGCCCCTTGATCAAACAATGCATAAGCAGCATAATCATAGAAGGAAATCATACCTGTGACCACGCCCGGCGCATTCTCAGCTTCCTTGCGCGCCATGACATAAATCCTTCCTTGAGCTGGCGGTCATCCCTGATTAGCCGGTGGAGGAGGTCCGGCTTGATTTCCAGTTCGCGATAGCTGTAATCTGGGCGGTCCTGATGGTGGCATTTGCAGGCAAGTGCGAATCTGATGCTTCATACTTCCGCACTTAAAACATGCCCCATATCTACTCAATTGAGGACTCGATTTCCTGATATTCCGCCTGGCTGGTGGGGCAAATCACCTATTCCCAGTCATAGGTCTCTTTCCCAAACAGCAATTATCTCTATTTTGAGCAAACCACGATCTTGAAGCGATTGCCCTTTCCTATTGATCCCGCTCCATGATCTGAGCTCATCTATGCATTTCTCCATAATCTTTAATATCGTGAGACAAAATCAAACTTCGAAGATCCGGCTTCAGTCCATCCAGGAATCTTCGCACTCTATCTCTCGGATTTTCCACCATGGTGGGTGCAAATTTAGCTAATCTTGCAAATTCGGCCTCATATTGATCCACAGTCATTTGTCCCTGACGCAAACGCATAAATTCCATCAATTTCTTTTCTTGTGCATTCTCCGAGAAATACTTTTCATAAAAGTTTTCCACAAACACAGCCCAAGTTGGGGCCGTTCCTACAAGAAACACTCTACTTTCCACGGCATTCCACCAATCATTTGCACCTTTTTGTAACTGATAAACCACCAATGTCACTTTCTCCTCCTCGGTGCACCCTAAAACCTTGAAGGTTTTCTCCAGCTCTTCTACCCACCTTGGCGCAGTCTCGGGGACACCGCGACCATGAAATTTGGGCGATTTCAATTTCATAAACTGTTCTACTTGCTGGGGCATCTGCCTAACCCCTGCTGACTGAGCCTGTCCTATATTTGCTTGGTTTTCATTCACAGCAACAGTGGCTGCAGTCTCAGTAGCCAGAACTACCACATTATCTCGCTCTTGAGCTTGCCTATCCAGTACGCTTCCGATCCTTTCTAACACCCGAAGAACTTCTTCCATACGTAGATCTTCCACAGGTCTAATATTAATTCCGGGATCCACTGCAGCTTCCACATTAACTCCAAGGTTTTCTACTGCTCTCGCTAGAGCACGACCTCCACCTCTGGATCCTCTTCCTGCGCCCCTTCTAGGGACTCTTGCTATACCTCTTCCTCCGCTACTCATCTTAGCTACCCGATTCTACAACTACCTGCTATAATTCCACGAAGGAATTAAAGACTTAAACCAATCTATCTCAATCTAAGTCATAAGCAGGTATTAAACAACAATCAAACAATCAGCATGCAGCTTAATAGAAATTAGCCAATTCATCACCCAAGGGATTTTCATACTCACCTCGGGTCCTGCCGCACCTGCACTTACGGGTCACACAACTCCAATACAAACACAATCACAAGCCGTTAGGAGATAAATGCAGCACATGAGGTCACCCTACTGGCTACCCAGGGTCCGATTGCTCCTTATTACTCCAGGCTTCGACCTAATTGGACCAAGCTAACCTTGCTCTGATACCAATTCGAAAGGGGGATGTCACACCCCGAACCCCTCGGCAGGCAACATCCCTACCTTGGTCAATAAGCTGCGATGTCCCAGGAAGCGTCGCCGACCCACGCCCAAACAGAGATCAACCACAAGCGGAAGTATTTAATAAACAAACCCGGACAACTACAATATGAGCTAAGGATAACCAAACATTAATCACATAGTAGAAAATAATTACACATTTATATTACTATTAAAACCATTTGTACATTATCCACAAGTACAACAAAAGAAACAAACAAACAATTAGTAGCCATCAGGTCAAAATGGGATAAGTGGCTAGGGAGGTTAGGCTAAAACTTGGGAAGAGGGCTACAGTCCAAAAAGTAGTGGCCCTCACTACTAGCTATGGACACTGGGTGACCATAAGGCTCCCAATCAGGGTTGGACGATTCGGTAGAATCATCTGACGACTCCTCGGAGGCATACTCCTCATCTAAATCTAGTTCTGCAACCTCTCCGTCCTCCTTAACGTCCTGCTCCATGGCCTCGGGCTCATCTTCCTCCTCTTTCATAGGCTCTGGGTCCTCCATTATCACAGTAGGCTCCTTATCCAACTCCTCCTCCTGCATCATCCACTCGGGTGTGGTATGTGAATCGATCACCACTCCATCAGCTATAATTGGGTGCAACAACCCAACATCATCGATCGAGACATCAAAGGTCCTGAAGGGCTCTCCCTCATTCCCATTGGCATCCTAGTGGCACCATGCCACGTACTCCTACGACTGGTAGAAATACTCGCCCACATCGACATATATTACTAACCGATACCTCACAAAAGCCTCCCCATTTCCTGAGGAGTAGGTACTGGTATACTGCCGGATCTGCATTGGGATCCCAAAAAGAAGCGGTGGCCTTTCCATCCTCACGGTTGGAGGTCTGAAAAGTTTCGATTTACACAACTGTGAGACGAATCTCAGCAAATTCAACCTCTAAACCTAAGCTAGGCTAGCAGGTAATCTCCTGACCGGAAATAAACACTCAACAGCATAATACAGCAATAATCACACAAATCTTTGACCCTGCAGGTTATACAGTTCAATATATAATAATCACGGCACATACATGGCACACATAGGCACACATATGCCAAACACATGCTCATACACCGAGTTTCACACACTCGCATGCTAGCCCATGCATGTTTATGCATGCAAATGTCGTCGACATGTCATGCGCATATCTTCGGCCCACTAGCCCACATTGGCAATTGCCCAATTTATTAATATTTATTATGACTCGAGTAAATAATTTTCACAGGCCGGTGCATCTAGCCTGCCTCAAAGTTCATGAGACGCAGTACTGATCGGGCCTAGTGTCTCTAGCCTGCTTCAAAGCGCATGAGGCATAACACTGATCTCCTTACGAACTAGAGCCTGCTTCAAAGTGCATAAGGATGGTCGTCTTCCGGACGTACCGGGCATCGTCTTGCTTCAAAATGCATAAGGACGGCATTGACCCGAAGGTCCTTAGGTGATCACACAACTCATTATTATATGAACCCAGCATAAAATGCTTCAGGGTATTTTAGGTAATCACATGCTCATGGCAGACACGCATTCTCGCACAATTTCACCACATGCCTCACTCTAGACATACATAATGCGTGTCTATATTATGCAATACAATGCACCAGAAGCATCCATATAAATCAGACACTTAATATCACAACACGTGCTCAATTGGCCCAATTAATACCGTGTGGCCTAATGTGCAATTTATAAATCAATATTTAATTGCAAGGCAAACATTGGCCAATCGCATTCCATAATAATTAGCCACACAACATGCGACATAGCAATACGCAATCAATCGCAATTAAGCACAATTTACGTACAATCAATCAACTCGAACATACCCGGCAATTCCACCAATGAGCTTCTAAATTGGCCATTTAGTCCAATTATTCTTCCCTATAAATTCTCATCGATCCACTACATTTTTCCAGATAAAAATTTCCACCAATCGATATCCTAATTTTTCTCTGCCAGTACTAATATTCCTAAACCAGTCCAGAAATTTGCACTATCAATCCTAATCCGGATTTAGGAATTTTACTCACTTAATCCAAGGTCACAACGACGAAGAATGGCGGCCAATCACTGGTGAACAGTGGAACTGGCGGCGGCATTCCTGGCGACGGCGTACTTACGGCGACGTACGGACACCGTACGGACTATGGTGAACAGTGACGTATGGACGTTAGCAACGTCACAGTGCGGCAACTCGGCTGTTCGAGCTCCGGCGCGGCGGCGGTGCTAACCCGGGAGAGAAAAAGGGAGAGAAAGAGAGAGAAAGAGGTCGGGTGAGGCTGAGGCTGGGGCTAGGGACTGTAGTGGTCAACGGTGGGGCACGGTGGCCGGCGGTGAGCTCCGACAAGCTTGCCGAGAGAGAACAAGAGGGAGAGAGAGAGAGAAATAGGGAGAGAGTGGTCTGGCCAGATAATGGTGAGAGGAGAGAGTGAGTCTTATCTTGGTCAAATATTAGGGGCTAGGGTGCCAAGTGTCACAAATCTAGCCAAAATGACCATTTTGCCCCTCATCCAAAGGTTACCATTAAATCTTATCCAATAATTCAAGGGTATTTTGGTGCTTTGCAACAATAATTAGGATAAGTTCAAATTTAATTAATTTCATTAATTATCCCCTAAAATTCGGAACCAAAAATAGCCTAGGAGCAAAACTATCATTTTTCCGGTCCTGGGTCAAAGTTCCATTTTTCGCCGGTACCAACCCTAAACGTGTGTGGCCAACATAATGTGGCGTCGGAATCGCGAAATTCATCGCGCAAGCCCTCGAAAATCCACGTCGAAGTTTGAAGGACAAAATCAAATTTTCCAATTTCCGACGAAATTCCAATTTTTGGTCATAACAACTCCTGGTATGCATGGCCACCCTAAAATGGCATCGGCCTCGAAAAATAATCTCATTTGGCCTCGAAATGCAACGCTAGTGTCCAGAAGGGCAAAATCGTAATTTTTCAACCCCGGACCAAAATTCCAATTTTTAGCCATACTAACTCCAAACGTGCATGGCCAGCATAATATGACGTCAGATTCCCAAAAATAGTCTCTTAAGCTTTTGAAAATCGACATTGAAATCCGAGCCCAATTCCGTGAATAAAATTCGCTAAACTTTCAATTTCAGGGTCCCTCACTAACGAGTGGCTATTTAGAGGTTACGCGTATCGACCTAGGGTTATCCGTATCGTGATGGTCTCGATCATTGAGAGAATGAGAAATTATCACTAGTTCCAGAGGTCACGATCGTTCGGTTCAAGTTCAGGACTATTTAGCCACGTGTACTTTCGATCTTGCAAAATCACCTACGTCCCTATTGTACATCGTAGGCCTTGGCCAAACCCAATCCATTACTATTTCCTAAGATCGGCTCACGTTGGCCCAAAATATTCCTTCAGAGTCTCTCGTGATCGATATCCATTTCGCAATAGGATTTCCGGTCCACATACCATTTTCTAGTTAGCCATACCCCATTGGTTAGTATCCCAAGAGTAATCGGCTCTGGGCGACACTTACTGAAATGAAATGCGAAATAATATCAGTTTTATTGATCTCGGAATTACATCGAAATTCAGGCTGTTACAGTGCGGGGGGTTCCAAGGTTACCAAAAAAAAAAAAATACATGTGTCTGCTGTAAATGAATAGAGGAAAAGGCTGACTTAACCTCCGGTCAAGAGGAAACAGAAAGATTGGCCTAAACAAAAAAAATAGGAAACATAGAGAGATTGAGCCATTGCCATTGGCACATTTCCTCCAATACCTACTTTCTTTGTTTTGAAAGTTGAACAGTGAAATGCTCATACGACTTACTTCCATGGCTTATGATGGTACTGTTGGAGGATGAAGCCAAATATTGTTATTAAGGGCTTTTTTGTCTTTTCTATTAATTTTGCTTTTAGGTTAAAAGTTATGATTTATATATCAGCTATTGATAGAAGTTAGCTGTTAAGCACTGATAAGAAAATAGAGAGAAAAGAAAAGAGTGAAGAAAAAAGTGAGTTTTTTTTTCTTTGTGAGTGTTCTCAATCTCTTTGGCCTCCATCTTGAGAGAAGATCATTATTGTATTCCTACTTTCTTCAAAATCTAGTGGATTCGCAAAGTGTCTCTGCACGGAGACGTAGCCCAAGTTTGGGTGAACTTCGATAACAAATTTCTGGTGTGTTCTTTTCGATTTTGTTATTTTATTATTATATTCTGCTAGTAAGGATCATTTGTTTGAGTTATTTTCTGGAATCGGTGCTCAATTCCCAACAACTAGTATTAGAGCTTGGTTGGTTAATCGAGAACATCGAGGGATTTTTTGGTAACTTTTGATTGAAAACAAACGATATGGCAAAAGATAAAATCAGGATCAATAAGTTTGACGGGCAGGATTTCGGATGATAGAAACTCCAAATCGAGGATTATCTTTATCAGAAAGATCTCTATGCACCACTTGAGGGTTGGAAACCTGAAATAGTGGAAGTGGATCCAACGGCAGAATCAGGATGGAAAATTCTTGATCGAAAGGCATTAGGTGCGATTCGTCTAGGGTTGTCGAAAAAGACAGGGTACCACATCGCGAAAGCAAAAACTGCAAAAGAAGCCATGGATATCCTTACGAATATATATGAGAAGCCGTCCACATCAAATCAGGTGTTTTTGCTAAAGAAGTTCGTTAATATAAAGTTATCTGATAAAGGTTCCACAGCAGAGCAAATTAATAGTTTCACACAAATCACAGGTCAATTGGAATCTGCAAGCATAAATCTAGGTATGAAGTTTCAAGCTTTATTATTTTTATGTTCTATTCCGGAAAGCTACAACACCGCAGTGCAGGGAATTTCAAGCACCATAAAGGATGATTTGACTCTAGATGATGCTGTGAGTAGTATCATGGATGAAGAGATGCGAAGAAAAGTTTCAGGTGGAAATAATTTTTCGCCATCTACATCTTCCACGGCACTAACAGTAGAGAACCATGGGAGAAGTAAAAGCAGAGGAAAATTCAACGGGCGCGGTAGATCACAGTCAAGGGGAAAGAAAGAGGTCACAAAAGATGAGTGTTGGTTTTGTCACCACACTGGACATCAGAAATTTCAGTGTGAGGCCTATAGAAAGAAGCTGCATGATGAGAATCAAGGAGCTAATGTGGTTAGTGATGAACCTTCGCTAGAGAACTTGTGTTTATCTGCAGGGTATGACTTGATGACAGACAAGTGGTTTATTGACTCCGGTGCTTCTTTCCATCGCACCTCGCAAAAAAACATATTTGCTAATTATATCAGTAGAGATTTTGGACAAGTGGTTGTGGGAAATGGCCATATGTGTCCAATTGTTGGAAAAGGAACTGTGATTGTGAACATCTCGGGTGGCAGACGTCTAGTTTTGCGTGAAACTAGACATATCCCAGAATTAAAGAAAAATCTGATCTCAACTAGTAAACTTGATCAAGAAGGTTTGGTAATAGCCTTTGGATGCGGAGAGTGGAAGATAACCTCAGGGGTAAGAGTAGTAGCAAAGGGAAAATGTACGGATACACTTTACCTTATCCAGGGAGTCAATATCAGTGATATGGTTGCAGCTACAGTGGCTACGGGTAATTTGTCTACTCTTTGGCATTATCGTTTGGGATATCTTGGTGAAATGGGTGTAAAGCAGTTACACTCAAGAAAGTTACTTCCAGGTTTGCAGAAAGTTGAATTAGATTTCTGTGAGAGTTGTATTTATGGAAAACAAAAGGCAGTCAGTTTTCAGTTGAATGGGCGACAGAATAAAGGTAAAAAATTAGAGTTGGTTCATACGGATGTGTGGGGACCGGCTCAGGAACTCTCTTATGGTGGTAAGAGATATTTTGTCACATTCATTGATGATGCAACAAGGAAAACTTGGATCTATGCTCTTAAAGAAAAATTAGAAGTATTCGAGATGTTCAAAATGTGGAAGGCCATGGTAAAAAAAGAGACAGGTTATCAGATTAAAGCTCTAAAGTCTGATAATGGTGGTGAATACACGAGCAAGGAATTTGCTGAATACTTGAGCCGGGAAGGCATACATGGGTTGAAAACTGTTCATAGAACTCCTCAAGAGAATGGTGTAACTGAGAGGATGAATAGAACCATTCTAGAACGTGCAAGATGCATGAGGCTACATGCGGGTCTTCCACAACACTTATGGGCTGCTACAGTTGATGCAGCTGTTTGTCTGATCAATAAGAGTCCATCTAGTGCGCTTGATGAAGAAATACAGAAACAGCAATGGTCAAGTAAAAAGATTGATTATTCATATTTAAAAAATTTTGGTCGTGTTGCATATGCTCTGATTGACAGGAAAGATAGGAAGAAGCTTAATGCTAAGTCCCAGAAGTGCGTCTTCATCGGATATGGTGGTGATGAGTATGGCTATAGGCTTTGGGATTATGAAAATAACAAAGTCATCCGCAGTCGAAATGTGGTATCTCATGAAGAAAAGATGTACAGGGATCATCAGACGGAGCATGAGAAGGCAGTAGAATCAGAATATATTAAGTTGGACACAATACCTGTGAAAATAGTTCCGGTGAATCAAAATGTACCTGAAGGGGAGGTTCAAGATGAATCTATTATCAATGAACAGGGAGTTCAAGAGGAACGCAGTGATCCAGAACATACTGACAACCCTGAAGTACCTATCTTGAGGAGGTCTACATGAGTTAGAAAGCCAAAGGTAATTTTTGATCCATCAGCTAATATTGTTCTAAACCATGTCTTATATACATATTCGGGAGAACCAGAGACTTATGATGAGGCAAAGAAAGACACATCTCACATGCAATGGGAGCATGCTATGAAAGACGAGATGAGCTCATTACTTCATAACAAAACTTGGGAGTTAACAGAGTTGCCTGCAGGGAAAAAGGCTTTGTTAAATAAGTGGCTGTACAGGATAAAAAATGAAGCAGATGGTAGTATCAGATACAAAGCGAGACTTGTGGTCAAGGGCTTTTCTCAGAAAGAAGGAATCAACTACTCCGAAATATTTTCACCGGTAGTAAATATGACATCGATCAGAGTTTTGCTGAGTATAGTTGCGGTTGAGGATCTTCATCTAGAGCGATTGAATGTGAAAACGGCGTTTTTGCATGGGGACCTAGATGAAGAGTTATACATGGTACAACCTAAAGGTTTTGAGGTCAAAGGTAAAGAGCACATGGTATGTCACTTGAAGAAAAGCTTGTATGGCTTGAAGCAAACTCCGCGGCAATGGTACTTAAAGTTTGATGGTTTCATGGAAGAAAAAGGCATTGCACATTATGAAGCTGATCATTGTGTTTATTTTCGCAAGTATAGCGATGGTGATATCGTATATCTCTCTTTATATGTGGATGACATGCTGGTGGCTAGTTCCAATATGAAGAGAATAGCAAAAGTGAAGAAGATGTTGGCATCGCAGTTTGCTATGAAAAACTTGGGAGAGGTCAAGAATATCTTAGGCATGAAAATCATCAGAGATAGAAAAAATAAGAAATTGTGGTTATCGCAAGAAGACTATGTAAAGAAGGTGTTAAAGAGATTTAACATGGATAAGGCAAAACCGGTTGCCACTCCTCTAGCAAGTCACTTCAAACTTTCTAAGGATATGTGTCCGAGTACTCAGACTTTGAAAGATGAGATGGCAGCAATCCCATATGCATCGGCAGTGGGAAGTTTAATATATGCCATGGTGAGCACGAGACCAGATATTGCACAGGCAGTGGGAGTTGTGAGTCGATATTTGCAGAACCCGGGCAAAGAGCATTGGAATGCAGTAAAAAGGATATTGAGATATCTAGTAGGTACATCAAATTACTCTCTTTGTTATAGAGGGACATCTCTAGAGTTGCAGGGTTATGTGGATACAGATCATTCGGGTGATCAGGATAGTGGTAAAAGTACCACTGGATATGTCTCTACAGTTGCAGGTACAGCAATGAGTTGGGTATCTCAACTACAAAAAGTAGTGGCTCTATCGACGACGAAAGCAGAGTACGTGGCGATCACGGAAGCCTCCAAGGAAATCATGTGGTTATAAGATTACATGGAGGAGCTACATCGAAAGCAGCCAGTGAGCACACTGTGGAGTGATAGTCAAAGTGCAATACACTTAGCAAAGAATGCAACTTATCACTCAAGAACTAGACATATCAAGAAGCGTTATCATTTCATCAGGTCAGCATTAAAAGATAATGAGTTAAAGTTATAAAAGATTGACGGCTTGAAGAATCCAACTGACATGTTTACCAACGTAGTAGACAGAGAGAAACTTATTTTCTGTACTACTACCATTGGTATTACTCCATGTTAATTGGTGAGGAGTATCGCAGAGGCACAAGTTCAGGTTATTAGCTTTTGAAGTAAATGGATGCAAAGTTGCTTGGTGCATGGGGTGTATTTGTCTTCAAGTGGGAGATTGTTGGAGGATGAAGCCAAATATTGTTATTAAGGGCTTTCTTGTCTTTTCTATTAATTTTGCTTTTAGGTTAAAAGCTACGCTTTGTATATCAGCTATTGATAGAAGTTAACCGTCAAGCGTTGATAAGAAAATAGAGAGAAAAGAAAAGAGTGAAGAAAAAAGTGAGTTTTTTTTCTTTGTGTGTGTTCTCAATCTCTTTGGCCTCCATCTTGAGAGAATATCATTATTGTATTCCTACTTTCTTTAAAATCTAGTGAATTCGCAGAGTGCCTTTGCGCGGAGTCGTAGCCCAAGTTTGGGTGAACTTTGATAACAAATTTCTGGTGTGTTTTTTTTTATTCTGTTCTTTTATTATTATATTCTGCTAGTGAGGATCATTTGTTTGGGTTATTTTCTGGAATCGGTGCTCAATTCCCAACGGGTACATAAAATCAGGTAATAAGCTTATGTTGTTTCGATGATGGGATTATGTGGGAAATGAAAGGCTTTATAGGGCCCGTTTGGTTCGGCTTTTAGAATGCTCATTTTGGGAATGCAAATACCTTTAGGTAAAAGCCACTTGGAAAAATGCAAATGGCGTTTGGTAAAAATCATTTGAAAGTCAATTGAGAAAATGCAAGTTGTGTTTGGTTATTTTTATTTACAAATGGGCTTTGGGAAATTTTTTTTTAAAGCACCGTTCGCCGGCTCCGACGAAGGGCTATAGCCGCTGGCGAGTCAGATCTGGTGCCGGCGGCCGTCACCCGACCTCAGGCAACCATCGCCTGAGGTCGTGCGACCCCAGGCAACCGTCGCCTGAGGTCACGCGACTCAGGTGGCGACAGCCTTGGTCGAGCGACCCCAACAACGGCGTCACCTGAGTCGAGCGACCCTAAGCAACTGTCGTTGCCTGAGGTCGTGTAACCAGGCGACAATGGCCGCCTGGGGTCGCGTGACCAGGCAGTGACGGCTGCCTGGGGTCGCTCGACCTGGTCGTTGCTGCATGGGTTGCACCGCCTGGAGTCGCGCGACCCAGGCAGCAACAGCCTGGGTCGAGCGACCCTAGCGACAGTGTCGCTTGGGTCAAGTGACGCCAATGGCGGCGTCGCCCGGGCAGTCGCCTAGGTGGTCGCCTAGGCGATCGCCCGACCCCAGGCGACCTCGCCGACTGCCTAGTGATGAAGATGAACATCTTCAAACAAAAAAAAAAGACAAGACCAGTAGCATTCCAAATGCTAGCATTTGATCAATGTTAGCATGAAAGCTGAACCAAACGGTTCAGCATTTTGGGAAGGAGCTTTCGAGACTGAAAGCCTCTTCCCAAAGCTGAACCAAATAGGCCCATAGTTTGGATTCTTGTTTGCCCACCTGTTTGAATTTATGCTTCACCAGCTCTTGGAGTTGACAAGATAGGAAGATTTGGCGCTTGAATGATGGCCTTTAAGCTAGAATTGGTCATTGTTCGCTTACCACTGCTGTCTGTTTTCTAGTTGTTGCAATTTTTCACAACTTTCTCTGCCCACCTTCAACCATCTTCCGCTTCACAAATTCGCCAATGTGTGCCGGAATGTCTACGCATTCTTAGCATGTGATTTCTGTAATTCAGCTAACATTTCTATTGTCTCTTGGAGTGTTTAGCAGATACTGGTGCTTTACTACCTTATAAAACGAGATGAGTTCACAGATGATTTAACGTCCTGTCAAGAGGAAACGGAAAGTTTGGCCTAAACAAAAGATAGGAAACACACACAGATTGAGCCATTGCCATTGGTGCACTTTCTCAAAGCAAGCTCCCTGTCGCGTGATGCTTTTTTCTTTTTATCAGAACCTCCTGAAATCCAATACCTGCTTTTTTTGTTTTGATTGTTGATAGATTACACTGCGCGACCTCTCTTTTCAGTTTTCCGGAACACTGTGCCTTTGGATGATGCTTTGGGCAACCTTTCCGAGCATCCGCACATTCTGTTTGTCCCTAGTAAGAGACTTCTTGTGACATATCGAGTCCAGCATCGGATGGGAGAAAGCCTTTTGAGTGATTATAGATCAACACCCACCCCCAAATGAACGTCACCTTGTGTCTTTTCTCATAGTTTTCTTTTTGGGGCTTGGCCCATGTGGAAATGGCTGGGCCATTATATTTCTATTGATATTCTTAGACTCGATCATTTTGATTATTTCTCCAACATGTCCGTAACACAAGAAAGCTGTCTTCCTAGCCGTTTATTCAGAGTTCTCGCGCACTGCGTAGGACAAAGTTGAAAACCTCATAGCATACTAATTACGATACATTAATGTGCAAACTACTGAAAGGAAAGAGATTATTAAATGGAAGAGATTACACGAGCACAAGAAGTTTCATACATCCAAAATGAAGAACTAAAGGCGAGGGAGGACACGGGATTGCTCATTACTTAAGCAGTTCTTGACTGTCTCAGTCTCTTCAACTCGGCTACCTTCACTGCTATAGCCACATATGCCTTGTCTATTGCTTGATCCACAAAGTTAAAATATGCACGTCTACAATCCTTCTTGAATTGTGATACTCAAAAAAGGCTCCAAAACCCATTCGCAAATCCAAGCATTACAACCACGTAGAACAATGCCTTATCCTCTTCGTGTATATCTTCAGGTTGAGAGATTTTCGGTGCTTCAGGCACCTCAGCACCAGGACATTTTCTTCTCAGAAGATCACCGCAGAGTACAGGATTGCCAGCATAAATGGAAGGATCGATGAGGGTTTGAATTTGATAACCCTTCGGAATCTGCCCCGTGAAGTTGTTGCACGACAGGTTGAGGTGGGCTAGGTATGTTAATACTGAAATGCCCTGCGGAATTGTTCCTAAGAGGCGATTGTTGGAAAGATCAAGAGACTCAAGTGCCTTCATGTCCCCGATGCCAATGGGAATGCCTCCCGGGAGAAGGTTGTGCGACAAGTTCAAACCTTGCAATCCCGCTGGGAAAGTAAGTTCTTCAGGGATTGGCCCTATCAAACTGTTGCTCGAGAGATCCAAATTGCCCACAAGTAATAGTACAATTCTGGTATATTCATTATACCTTCCCTTCATGATCTCAACCACACACTCTCGACTCCAATCCAGATAAGTTGGATCGTCTTGAATGAAGATTTTCATGTCACCCATATAGCCAAGTGTTGACACCTAATTTTTAGTCGACGCGTCATTAAAAATAGAAAATTCGAGATTATGGTTTTTGATTGCAACAGAACCCGTTTCTTGAACAAAAAGTGTCATTTTTAAATTCTGTCTGTTGGCCAGGCTTTTGTAAACAATTTCCTATTCATTTTATGCAAAAACTCGAAAAGTCAAATGGTTGACTTTCGGATTGACTTTTTGGTCAACCTTTGACCAAAAGTCAACCCCGGGTCAAATTGGGGCTTTTCGCATAAAAAGATTCCTTTCAAGTTCAATTACACTTTAGAAGTGGAAATTTCAGAAAAATTCAAAGATTTGATCATAAAATCAAATTCCTAGATAAAAGTCAACTAGGGTTTAACTTTTGGTCAAACCTTTGACCAAAAAATTGGGAAATGCAAAAATTCAAAAATCATCTGATTTTACATTCAATTTACCTTTGGCATTTAAAATTTCGCAAAAATCGGTTTAGAATTAACTTTTTCCCAATTTGCGGAATTTGATTCAAATCGGCCAAAAATGAAATTACTTCATTTCTAGTCATTTTTTAGGTTAGTTTTCTTCATGATATTTGATCTAGATGTCATCTTATATTCAATTTTGGAACCAATTTTGTAATTCCAAGCCAAACACAAAAACCCCTAATTTTAGCCACAATCAGTGATTTGAATTGATTCTTCATGATTTAAACAATTGACAAACGATTGGGCCTAATTTCTTATATGAAATCCAAATTCAAAATCAATTTTGGAAGATTCACATGAATTTAAGTCAATTTGATCAATTTAGTGATCCAATGATCAAGTAATCTAAGAGTAATTGGTCTAATTAGTGCAATTCAACTTGACCCACTCTAGACTAATATTCAATTTGATGAATTGTGACTCAATTCGGTTAATTGGACTTCAATTAAATTTGTTAGTCTTACTTGTCCATGCAATTACCCAAATTCAAGAGCAATTGAGACAAACAAGCTAAATTGGATCAATTTGTGCATAAATTTCAAATCGATTCAATCCAATTTGATTCGATATTAATGGGCTTAATTAATCATGATAAGAATCAAATCACACAAAAATTGGAACAAATGAATCAAGGGTTGAACTAGTTCAATCAGGCCAAATTCGGGATTAACCGGCTTAACTCGGTTTGATTCAAATTGAACCGGTCCGATCGGACTGGCCATTTTTCGGTTAAAAATTCGGAGATCGATGATCCATTCCGACTAGCCAAGGCCGGCCCCATCCCTTTGAGCTCAAAAATTACAAAAATGCCCTTGATCAAAAATTACAAAAATGCCCCTAAGTGAAAATTACCAAAATGCCATTCCTTAAGGATTAAGCAAATTAATTAGGGAATAAGCAAATCAATCATGGCCATTCATCTAGAATTGATCATGTCCATCCATAGTGCCATGTCACCAATCCTTAGCCCATAAGAAATATTCTTAATCATTAAAGATGCATTTAGGCCACTGGATCAATCTAAGGACTAGGATTCAAAATTAGGGGAAGTATATAGTGTTTTTTCCCTCCAAAATTTGGGGGGGACTCTCATTTTTCAGATCTGACTCTCTCTCTCTCTCTCTCTCTCTCTCTCTCGATCTCCCTCTCTCGCCGGCCATCTCTCTCTTTCCGGCCACTTTTCCGGCGAGCCACCACCTCACCGACGTCCCCCACGGTGGCCCAAGGCTGGTCGCAACATCAGCCATCTTCGCCGGTGGCCGGAACAGCAAGTTCTAGCCAGATTTCTCCTTCGGCAACATCACCGGCGCTGTTGCCGGTGATGTGATCAGCAAGTTCAAGCGGCTGAACCGGTTGATCGGCGTGGTGTCCGGCGACACGTTAAACGGCCACCGGATCGCGTCTTTTGATTTGATTCTTCGTTACTAGCTCCATAGTGCAAAAACGAACCGATTCTCACTTAGTTTGTGCAATCTATTATCATAGGTTGGCCGAGCTTTCCGAGACTTCTTCGTGCTGTCTTTGATCTGAACATGGAGGCCGGATCGCTTGATTTTGCGCCGGAGCATTGTTGAACAAGGTAAGTGCACTTCAACATGATTCTGCAAATTCGTGTATACTGAACCCTGCATGCTTGTGATGCCGATTTCAGCTCGTTAATGTCGAAATCATGTGAAGTGATGAACTAGAGAATCGTAGAGCACGTTTTAAGCTTCGATTTGATATAACATATGCCTTGACCGGACTTGATTTGCTATGTCAAAACTATTTCGGAAGTTAGGATCAGAATCTGAAATGTAATGTGCAGATCTGTTCTGATGATGTGCCGATTGATGTTGTACTGTTCTATGATTTTTCTGATTTTCTATGATCATTTTTTGAAAAAACTTTCTTCATGAAAGTTGTAGACCACATCTTAATCTATTCATCATAAAATTTTCATAAAATTCCAAGCATGTTAGCATGGTACGATCTGCAACGTCATCTAAGTGTAGATCGGGTGACAGAATGATTCTGATTGACCTTCATGTGTTCTTCAATTTTCATAAATTCGTGTGTTCAAAATCTGAAACAATTTTCTTCATGAAAGTTCACACTAAGATTTCCATTGATACTAATTTCATCAAAATCGGAAGTCATTTGGATTTTCAAAAGGAATTTTCACAATCTGATCAGTATCCGTGTCCATATCTGATTTTCATTCCTTTAGAGTTTAGAAGATGTTTTTCCGAATTTGATAAAATTGGAGTCCTTTTTTACAAAAAATCAAAACTACAAAATTGTTCATTGGGGTCTCATTATGTTGACTGGAGAATTTGAGGGCCAAATAGCAATTTTTTGAGGGTCAATTTGCTCAAAATTTCATAAAAGGTCTTCTCGGGCTAAAATGTGATTTGCAATTGAGTCCTTCATAAAAACCGAATTTTATAAAAATTTGGAGGACTTTTTAGCAAAAACTCAAAACACAAAACTTGTTACACACGGAGAATCCTAACTGTACAAAAATTTTCACATGGTTTTGATGAGGTTTTTTATTTTTCCCGCCATTATTATGAAATCCAAACAGAATCGGGTCCAATCTGTCACCGAGGGTAAATTTGTCATTTTCGGGAAAATCGGCTAAAAATTAGAAAAAATGGTCTTCTTGAATTTTGATCCTCATGTCATGAACTTTCTAATGACACTTGAATCACTTCATTTGAACATCATTAGAGTAGTTAATCACATCTGAACAGAAGTAATCCGAATTAGATAAAAATTGAATAAGTGGTCTTCTTATGAAGCCCATTTCTCATTGTTTGATTGGCTTCAAAATAAGGCCTTTGGGCTTGAACGCATGCTTATTTCATTGCTATTCATGTGTTTGTTAGATGAATGTTAGGGCCGGTGCATGTTCGGCGGGTAGTCCGTTGTGGTCATTTAGAACCCGATTTTAGGGGTTAATTGATATGAGTTGCCGTTTTGTAAATGCAAATGGTAGCCCATTATCATTAACCGTTGATCAAATAATGTTAGATGATTAGGTGGGTGGTGAATTAAAATGCATGAAAAACAAAGGTCGATCCCGAGGCCCGTGTTTGATTAGTGAATGGTTTGCACCTTTGTTTTTCTTTTATTGTTTCTTTGTGCATTGTTTGTCATGAATGAATGTAATGAATGTAAACATCGATACCCGAAAGACGGTCCATGGGAAGATACTCCGAAATGGTAAAAAAAAAACATGGCAATCAACAGATGTCCAATCCGGTCTCCATTTGTATTCATTTGATGAAGGCGATAAACCGATATCCAATCCGGCTTCAATTTGTACTCAATTCATTCATCCCCGATCATGTCTCGGGTTTTCAATTTGTGTTGTAATAAATACCCAACGAGTTGCGGGTTTTTACTTTCTCGCACTTAAAATTGACCCGTCTTTTCAATATTTTGAGTTTTTATTTTACAAAAAAAAATTTTCAATACAATTGATTGGTTCTTTCTTTTTCTAGACTAAGATAGGATTAGTTTAGAATTTTAAATGGAAATACAAAAACAAGATGCGTGATCACCTAGTGGATTAAGACTTTAAACATGAAAATGGTAAAGAATAAATGCACGACAACTTAGATAACAACCATGTTAAGTTTAACGGTACCGAAAGGGCGTTAATAGAAATATTAACGTAAGCTAGTCCCCGAACCTTTAATCTCTGGTTTTCGTAGAAACTGAAACAAAATTCCCGCGTTTTGATTGGGTATTCTAGCTGACCCCCGACCTAGGTTAGTGGCGACTCCTAAAAAAACCAAAATCGATCCGCTGTCACGCGAGATATGGATTTAGGGAAGATCCACGTTCATGATCAATGGATCATATGGATGATCAAAAGATTTATATAAAATCATTTTCTATGATATGCCATATGAACCATTTCATGAACATTTATCTCTAAACCCGCCTTACCGAGTTCGGCCCTCGTGAGGTAGGTCGCGACAGGCTTGGCGACTCAACTAGGGACTAGGTTACAAACCTAAGTGGATTAAAGCCGTAATAAACTTGTTGGTTGTTATCTCAATTGTCTACATTATGTAGCATCGACCGCATATCAAAGTCATGTGGAAAATGAGGTTAGTCCACTAACCATGTGTTAAATGGTGTTGTAGGTGGGAGACATAAGGGGTGGAATGAGTGCAAACCCTTTTGTTTTGTAGGTGGCGTTCGGATGAATGTCGAATATATGAGATTATGTTGAAGTGTTGCTTGCTTTAAATTCAAATGCATGTTTACTTGCTTTAGCACAACACAATGCACCCACATCCCGCGGTCTAAAACCCCGGATCGCTTTTAAGGCACCTTTAGGAGGTATTAAGAGTGGAATCCGCATGTGAATGCATGTGGTAATCCATTCTTCAATACCGCTCAACTTGATTAGTAAGAAGTGCACCGACCGACGTTAGTAGCGGTGGGTAAACTCTTCTTTTCTAATTAAGGTGGGGACCATAAACCTTTAGAATCATACCCTTAGATGTCAAACCTCACAAGTCCTCATGCGATGTGTCGATATGTTTGTCATTTTTTCTTCGTGGTAAGGTTAATTGTATCGTTCTACAATTTCAATTATGCCATTTCAATTCCACATTATATTCCTTTCTATAATACATGGTAATTAATCTCGATGCCCCAAATTAGGGTTAGTTAAAATGGATATGTCAGAGATTCGAATCATCCATGTACCAAGAGCTCTTGTGACCATGTGGGAAAGTCTCGAGTCAAAGCACAAGGACTACGTGGAAAAGAGAATTGGATATCTTCCCGCACTCTTATATATCGAGCCTCGTGTTGCTATGATCAAAGCATTGTCCCATTTTTGGAACTCAAAGACATCCACTTTTGTATTTGGTCGAAATGAGTTGACCCCTACAATTGAGGAGTACGATATTGTTATTGGAAGAGTCGGTTCTTTTGGTCTAGTTAGTCCTCCGATAGATATAGATCCAATAACTCTTTTAAGCCAATTCTTAGGAGTTGACATTCTCCAAAGCAAAAACATTCTGAGAGGAAATTCCAATGCACTTTCCTTCGCATTCTTGGAACGACATTTTTCTAGCTTGCCAAAGGAAGCGGGTAATCAAATTCCTCGAGTCTTTCTCTTAGCATTATTTGGTTTTGTGGTTTTTCCATTCACCAAAAAGACCATGGATCCTTCTGTAATTCATATTGTCAATCAAGTGTGTATGTTCAAAAGATTTTCCAATATGATCCTAGGTGAGACCTTCATATCACTCAATAGGTTCAAACAAAACAGAAATAGTGTTTTTAGAGCCCCAATAGGTTTACTCCAAATTTGGTTGGTTTCTCATCTCAAAGACTTCAGTTTGAGCTTGAAAATCATAGACGTGTCCAAAGATTGTCATCCTATCTCGCTTTTCCGAGAAAAAGAAGAAATCTTTCCTTATTGGTCATTCTCAACTTGGTTTAATTTTTTCAAAAACCTTGTTCCAAATTAAATCCAATGGCATGTTCGTTGGCTTGGAAATCCCGAGGTGCGCCTTAATAACGGATCAGACAACCCAATCCCACTTTGGGTATTACGGGGTCCACGTCATATTACCCTTTTAGGGTGATCTGTCAATATCGTGCGCTTCAAAAGATTCCGCCAATCCTCAAGCTGGGGTTATATCATTTTGATTATCGCAAAGATGTCATCCAAAAAGACCAAATGGCGGATTTGAAAGAAATGATTAAGTCCATCATTGATATGTGGTACAAATGTCACCCGGAGTCGATTCACATTACTGATGAGTCTGAGTTGGAAGGAGAAATGAAAATACATCATGCATTGCCGGAGTACATGTTGACACCTAAATTTTACTAATCATTTAGTCATAATTTGCATAGAAAATTAGGGATTAATTTTTAACCCCTAAACAAAAATATTTAAATTGCATAACATATAGTTTAGGTTCATTTTAATTTAATCGCATTTTGCATCGGATCGGTGATGGCGAACGAGCTTAAATTTCATCGAATGGGACTCGGTTCGCTTGGAATGCAAGGGCCGGGAATTACAAGTCAAACGGGCTCAGTTGTTTTAATTTGAGCTTAATTCAGCCCATTATCCTTAATTAATTCAGCCCATTTAAATTAGATTAAGGCCTAAGCCCAAGCCTAAGCCCATTAGGACTAGAGAGCCCATCTAATTGACCTAGGTTAGTATTATATAAGCATGTTTAGGTCAGAATTTTGAGGGGACAACACAGAATTCAGATCTAATTTTTAGAGAAAGGCAAGTGTAAGAGAGAAAGTGACGTCGCGCACCACCACCGGGGGCACGCCGCACGCCGCCGCACCGCCGTCGTCGCGCCTCAACCGCCCGCCGACGTCGCTGCCTTCCACTAACGCTGCTGCCGATGATGTGATCAGCCGGTTCAAGCGGTTGAACCGACTGATCGGCGACTTTCTCCGGCGATCCAGAACTTGCGGCAACACTCCTTGGTGTTTTCACATCACTGTGGTCGGCCGAGCTTTCCGAGACTTCTCCGTGTTGTTTTTGATCTGAATACGGAGGCCGGATCGCTCGATTTCGTGCCGAAGCATCGTTAAACAAGGTAAGTGCACTTGGACTTTGTTCTGTAAAATCGTGTACATAGAAACCAGTATGCTTGAGATGCCGATTTCAGCTCGTTAATGTCAAAATCTTGTGAAGTGATGAACTAGAGAATCGTAAAGCACGTCTTAAGCTTTGATTTGATATATCATATGCCTCAATCAGACCTGATTTGCTATGTCAAAACTATTTCGGAAGTTAGGATCAGAATCTGGAATATGATGTTGAAGTCTGTTCTGATAATGTTCTGACTGATGTTGTGCTGTTCCGTGATTTTTATGATTTTCTATGATCATTTTTTGAAAAAACTTTCTTCACGAAAATTGTAGATCACATCTTTTTCTGTTCACCATAAAATTTTCATAAAATTCCAAGCGTGTTAGCATGATACGATCTACAACGTCATATATGCATAAATCTGATGACAGATCAGTTTCAGATTGACCTTCGCGTGTTCTTCAATTTTCATAAATTTGTGTGTTCGAAATCTGAAAAAGTTTTCTTCATGAAAGTTCATACTGAGATCGAGATCTTTCCATTGATACTAATTTCATCAAAATCGGAGGTCATTTGGATTTTCAAAAGAAATTTTCACAATCTGATCAGTATCTGTGTCCAGATCTGATTTTCATTCTTTTAGAATTCAGAAGATGTTTCTCCGAAATTGATAAAGTTAGAGATTATCTGCAAATTAGGTGATTGAATATTATCCTATATTTTTCAGAATATTTAATTTTCTAATTTGCATGTTTTGAATATTTCATGAATATCATGTGGATATTTAGATATCTTAGGATAATGTTCGATATATCCGCAATATTTGAAAATATTCAAAATTAGGAATCGTTCCTAATTTAGCAACGTATCTGGACGACTATCTGACCTTATTCCTAAGGTACGATACGCAGCGATACGGAAAATTATTATCCTATCCATAATCACTTGGATACGATAATGATCTTTATCTGCTTTCCAAATTTAAACGATCAACTTTCCGTCAATATCTATAACCCTATAGATATGACCGATAGTTCGATTTTTGTGCCTAATCCGAGTTTGAAACAAATTTAGCGGATCGCGTGGACGATTTGAATGTGGTTGCTATCCTTGTCTTCTTTTATTATTTGCTTTCCTTTAAACAGAAAATTCAAAAAATATCAGTTAGGATTTGAATTTGAGTTTTGCATGTCTAGGGAACCCTAAATGTATCTAGAAGATAGAGTAATTATTTAATTTAAATTAGGACTTGAGATAATCTATTTCCTAGTTTAAATTAAGCAATATTCTAATCTTATTAGATTATTTATGTTATTTTTTAATTCCGAATTTTCATGAAAACCCCAAAAAAAGAATGAATTGCTTTATGGTAGATTATGATAGATTGCATTCTTAATTTAAGTAATTTATTATTTCGAATTTTAACAAAAATCCCAAAAATAAGTCATGTTAGGATATGTTAAGTCATCATAGGTTGCATGTTATTTTAGGCATATTTTTATTCCGAATTTCATTAGAAAATATCAAAAATAAATCATTTACCCGTCATCAGAATTAGGTCACGTCGTCGCATGACATATAGTTTGCATGCTAGGTTGCATTAATTCGCATGTCATTTTTGCACGTCATTGCATATAGATTAGATTTCATTTAAATAAGTGAAAATCAAAAGAGAAATTGAGTGAATTGCTTGTTAATTAGAAATCATATTAGGATGTTAATGTAATTTTCTAGCTAACAATGCAGATGCTTGTGTTGCTTCCAGGTAAGTAATTCTTCCAAACTTGCAATTTATTTAATGCTTTCCTGAGTGTTAAATTGGTGGTTTGCGCACCCGCATGAATACCTCACATGTTAATAATTAAGTTGAAATGGATCCAAACTACATGCCAAAATATTTTTGAAAAGAAAAGGTACCGAAAGGGCGTTAGACTAGATCTAGCGTAATCAAGTCCCCGAGCTTAGAATCTCTGATTCGTAGGAATAAAACATATCTCCCTATGTTTTATTTAGGTTTCTAATCGACCTACCGTAAATTGATTAGTGGCGACTCCAAGTATAAAAATATTTGCATGTTAAAGACTTAAACCCTAAGTTGCGAATTGGTAGGGCTTGGGAGGGCCCGAGTTAAGATTAGTCTTAATAATCCATTAGCCCGAAAAATGAAAATTTTTTAGGTCGCGACAGTACATACACCGTCATCTCGAACCCGAGCTTAAAGTGAATCTCCCTAATGTCACCGAGAAGCCAACTCAACAACAAGCTATAGCCGTAAAAGCTCTTCGGGAAAGGGATGAGGCTTTAGCCAAGGTTGAACGTTTGACCCAAGAAAACAAACGAATTCGCCTCGCATCAAAAGAAGATCCATTACAATTTTGCTATATTCCATGAGGAAATCTCCTTTCATGTAATTTTCATTTCATAGATTTGATGTATAGGGTCTCCTTTTTACTCATTTTAGCAAGGATGTAATAGGATTCTCTTCTTGTTGATCTATAGGGATTGTATTTCACGAATTTTGTTGTTAATAGTGAAATTTTCCTTTATGTGTACCTTCTTTTTCAAGATTCCAATGGAATATAGATGGGGTATCTTGGTTAATCATTGTGTGTTACCCCTTTAATTGTATAATTTCTTGTGAAGAAATTATGATAAGAGATTATTCACATGCTATTGGGATCATGAGAATATTTCTTATCTTTATTTCATCCAAAGAAAATATAAAATTGAAGGGTTTTATATTTTCGTCTCAATTCATTTTCCGCATACTAACTTGATTTCTTTTTTTTAACAAGAAGGTACTAAAGTACGGCTGAGACGCGTTCTATTATACGCACCCGTCGCCAAGAAAGGATGGAAAACGAGGACACTTGTACCCGCGTTATTACCATTGAGAATCAGATGGCGCAAATGATGACGCTCTTAACTGATCTTGCAAATCAAGTAAAGAATCTCACGCCTGTGGTTCCTGTTGCTGCAGCTTCTACTCCTAATGCGCCTGCTAATGCACCGGTGATAGATCCTATTGAAAAAGGACCAGCTGAAGAGGTCCCCGTTAATGCTATTCCTGCTATCACTGATTTGAAAGCTCCATCTAAGGAGTCGCCTATTGTTCATATGGATGAAAAGAGTGCGAGACGTATCGCAAAATTGGAAGAACGTTTGTGCATGTTGCAAGGCTACCAACTCCAAGACTTTAATAAGCTGTCGCCTTTTACAAAAGTGAAAGTCCCTGATTTTTACAATGAGCCCGAATTCTCAAGGAAGTATGATGGAACTGGGTGCCCTAAGACCCACTTGAAATATTACTTGAATAAGATGGCTCGTTACTCCGATAACACTCCGCTGTTGATCAACAATTTTCAAGATAGTTTGGCCAATTCCGCTTTAACGTGGTTCATCGAGTTGAATTTGGAGAAAATTTGCTCCTGGGAAGATCTCATAGACGAATTCCTCCAACAATACAATTTTAATACCGAAATTGCTCCAACCCGTGAAAAGCTGGTCCGAGTTGATAAACAGAGAAACGAAACTTTTAGAGCGTATGCCTAAAGGTGGAGAACTACGGCGTCCCAAGTTAAACCTCCGCTGTCCGAGAAAGAGATTATGCAGTTGTTTCTTCGAGCTCTACCTCGAGAATACTTCGATAAGATGTATAATAACACTTGCATCAATTTCCCTGCAATGGTTGAATTGGGAGAACGTATTGAAGGAATCATGCGAGAGAGATGATTATCCGAGATGACGACTCGCAGATTTATCCCAAAGAAGTATAAGGAGCCAATGGTGGAGGTTGCCTATATTCAAAATCCTAATACTCAAAAGCCATTAAACACACCAGTTCAAAGGTCCGTTATGGAAATAGGGGTCTCTTCCCGAAATTTTGACCGAAAAGGAAAAGCTCTACAAAGACAATTCACTCCGTTGCCAAGACCTATGTCTCAGTTGCTGCCGATGTTGATTGAACAAAAACTTGTAGCAAAAGAAATCCCGAGAGATAACCCGCCGAAATTTGTTGGGTTTGATTTGGCAAAATCTTGTGTGTATCACATGGGCGAGAAAGGCCATGATGTGGACAACTGTTATACTCTCAAGATCAAGATTCAGAACCTGTTGGATAAGAAGATCTTGTCGTTTAAAGATGCTACACCAAATGTTCAACAAAATCTGCTCCCCAATCATACCGAAGCCGTTAATGTGATATTTTGAGACGAGAATGAGAAACATTTCTTGTTCGACATGGTGAAGTTGGAAGAGCTATTGACTATAGTTGGAGATCAACTGAAAGAAGGAAATGTATCCCGAGAGGAGAAAATGTATTGCCTAGCCAAGATGGCTGCTTTAGGCATAAGTCAGCCTTTTCAAGGAAGGAAACCCGAAGGGTCCATCGAAACTGCTGTAATTGATTTGTCGTCCGAAAAATTCTCTTGCAAGTTCGCAGGTGAAGTCTCATGCTCTAAGCCAAAAGATGATGGATACGAGCCAGATGTTGATGAACCATGGAGTGACATATTTTCCGATGGTGATTTGGAATGTGAGAGCAAAAAAGCTTGTCGAGGTCGTGAAATTATGAAGAAAGCTTACGAGAAAGACATTATTCTAACTGAACGGAATGATGAAGTTAATATAGAGATTCTTTCCGATGCTGATTTGGAATTTGAACACCATACTTCCCACTGGGATTGAGAGTTCGTTAGGAAAGCAATTGAAAAAGGTGAAATTGTTGATACTCTCGGGCAGCCGAGTGGTAAATATAACTTCATGGTAAAATACTCTCCTCCTCCAAGCGCTTTTATCGACCCTAAAACTATCGTCCCAAGTGGATGGGGGTCCGAATTTGAAGATGATGGCATGGTAGCCGTGATTGATCCTGTTGTGATTGAATTGAATGTTACTAGTGAAATCCAAGCGCATGTTGTGGAATCTGTGGTTATAGATTTAATGGCTGATGGCTTCGGAGATATAAAGATCTCTAATGAGGACTTTGAGCCTATTGTAATCGAGCTGCCACCGAAGAAAGACGAGAATTTGAAAGCAAGAATACCCCTTGGTTACGACTCCAAGGCAGTTCCTTGGAATTATGAGCCTAATGAAGTAGATGTTGTTACTCGGTCAGGCCGACATTTTCCATCTCGTGAAGGTGCTGAGAAAAAAGCTGTAACCGACGAGGAGGTGGAACAACTCCTCAAAACTCTCAAAACTAGTGAAGCAGAAGTGATCGAGCAGTTAAGAAAAATGCCGACTCAAATCTCGTTACTTGAACTATTCAAGTCTTCCGAGAAACATAGGAATGCTCTCTTAAAAATTCTTAATGAAGTACATGTACCCAAGACAATCGAAGAGGTACAACTGGAGGAGTTTGTAGGTGCTATTCTTCTTAAGGATCAAATTTCTTTTTCCGAAAAGGATTTGCCGCCGGAAAGGCGAACGCACTCTAAAACATTATACATCTCTGTTCAACACTTCGATACAAGGATATCGAGAATACTCATTGATAACGGTTTAGCTCTCAATATCTGTCTGTTATCAACCTTGCGCCGTCTAGGTGTAAGTATGGATAATGTTCGTTCTTCCAAAACTCCAGTCAGAGCCTTTGATGGCATGAAGAAGGAAGCTCTAGGAGAAATTGACTTGCAGCTGATGATTGGTCCAGTCATGTTCACTCAGAAATTTCAAGTGCTCGATATCCCAAGTAACTTCAGCTTGTTGCTGGGATGACCTTGGATTCACGCTGCGGGTGTTATACCCTCAAGTCTACATCAGATGATCCGCTTTGTCGTGTGTGGCAAGATTATAACTGTCCATTGCGAGAATGATACCGAAACCTTCAACAACACTGTAATTCCCTATGTGGAGCTAGAAGTAAAAGGAGAATCAAGCTACCATTCATTTGAGTTGGTGTCAGTATCTCATGTGCCCGCAGGCACTGTTATGAGAAAACCTCATTATTCAAAGGCAGCCCTTATGTCTAGCAAAGTGTTGATCGAACATAGATTTATTATTGGCAAAGGATTGGGAAAGCTGTCCCAAGGCATTCTCACACCAATTGAGGTGACTAAGAGAAAGAAACGAGAAGGCTTAGATTACCAAGGCGATCAACAGGATCAAGGTAATCAGAAAAGCCCAAGAATCAAAGAAAAGAGTTATCGACGTTTGCTTCCTCCTCCGTTGAAAGATTTCTTCCCTGGACCGTCCAAGTTTCTCCAAGATGAAGAAATAGATATCTATGATATCGTCGGCCTATTTGAAGAGAGTTCTGTGGGTGCCATTTCCAAAAGCTTTGAGGATGATTTACCTGCTGATCCCGCTATGTAAGGGATGTTTCCGTGTTCTACTTTGTTTTCAGTTGTAATCCATCTAATTCTCCCCTGCGAGGGACTTCCATTTGTTCATTTGTTTCGTCATTTCAAATGTTGTAATAATTCAGATCACGAACTTCGGATCCAAAACACTATATGACGTTTACTGCATATCAATAAAAGCATTATCATGTTTTGTTAATAGACATGCGAAAGTATACCAAACCAACCCTATGATGATGCTTTGAGGCCTGGGCTTTTGCACGATCTATAGTTTTCAAAATAATCCTTTGGAACAAGGATGTCCAATGATATGAGGACGAGTTCCCCATAAAATTTTTGAAAATCTGAAATTCGAAAAGTTTTTTCCATCACATCTTCATATATTGCATTTCTTATCTTCATATACTAACCATTTTTTGTTGCATCTCAGGCATGACACTCTGCATAATCATGATAGTCATATGCATGGCTTGGATTCATGTCCAAAAAACTCATACGAATCTGATTATTCTGATCCTGAAAATGAAGAAGATTCCAAGGCTATTAAAAGAGAATGGATCCAACATGAAGAATCCAAACCTCCCACAGAAGAATAAACTGTCATTATAAATTTGGGTGATTCTGAAAATCCCAAAGAAACAAAAATTGGAGCAAGTCTCTCTCAGACAAATGTTGATCGACTGATTGAACTATTAAAGGAGCATCAGGATGTCTTTGATTGGTCTTATGCTGACATGCCAGGTTTGGACCCCAATATTGTAGAGCACACGTTGCCTCTTGATCCTGCCATTCCGCCGGAAAAACAGAAGCTTAGGAGGACGAAGCCAGAATTATCCAAGAAGATTAAGGAAGAAGTCATAAAACTGTTAAAAGTTGATTTCATTGAAGTTACTCATTATGCTGACTGGATTGCTAATGTTGTCCCAGTCATGAAGAAGAATGGGCGAGTTCGGGTATGTGTCGATTACCGCGACTTGAACAAAGCAAGTCCCAAAGATGATTTTCCATTACCACATATTGACGTCTTGGTCGACAGCACAGTAGGATTCGAACTATTTTCCTTTATGGATGGTTTCTCTTGTTATAACCAAATCCGAATGAAGGAAGAAGATAAGACTAAGACATCTTTCATCACCCCATGGGGAACATTCTGTTACAAGGTTATGCCCTTCAGCTTGAAGAACGCGGGGGCAACTTACCAAGAGCCATGGTGACACTATTCCATGACATGATGCATAAAGAGATTGAAGTTTACGTCGACGACATGATCGCTAAATCACGACAAGGTGAAGATCACATTGAAGTCTTAAGGAAACTGTTTGATCGACTTAGAAAATTCAAGCTAAGGCTTAACCCCGCTAAATGCGTATTTGGGGCAAAGTCTGGAAAGCTCCTTGGATTTATGGTTAGTAACAAGGGCATAGAGATTGATCCCTCAAAAGTGAAGGCCATTTGCGATTTGAAACCCCCTTCTACCATCAAGGAAGTTCGAAGCTTGCTGGGAAGACTGAATTATGTTGCAAGATCTATTTCCCAGTTATCTGAAACAGCCAAGCCATTATTCAAGTTATTGAAAAAGAATGCCAAAGTTGAATGGAACGAAGATTGTCAAAAATCCTTTGAACAATTGAAGCAGTATCTTTCACAACCACCAGTTTTAGTACCGCCTACTCCAGGTATACCTTTGATTTTGTATCTCACCATTCATGATGAATCTTTAGGAGCTATGTTAGCACAGAAGACACCGAAGGATGGAATGGAATGCGCTATTTACTACCTCAGCAAGAAGTTTACCTCTGGTGAAACTCAATATCCTAAAGTTGAGAAAGTATGTGTAGCCTTAGTTTGGGTATTACACAGATTACGACAATACACTCTTCACCATCGTATCTTGCTTGTGAATGAAAATGATCCTATCAAATATCTTTTGGAAAAGCCTACGCTGGTTGGAAGGCTTGCCAAATGGC
Source organism: Syzygium aromaticum (assembly GCA_024500025.1). Taxonomy (NCBI): domain Eukaryota; kingdom Viridiplantae; phylum Streptophyta; class Magnoliopsida; order Myrtales; family Myrtaceae; genus Syzygium; species Syzygium aromaticum. The sequence goes on from CM044895.1 coordinate 1,870,504, forward strand.
AAATATTGCTCTCCGAATTTGATATCCAGAGTATGTCTCAAAAGTCCATCAAAGGGCGAGCCATAGCTGACATGTTAGCTGAAAGTCCCTTAAAGTCAAACGATTGGAATAGAATTAATGAAAGAATCCATTTGGTGTCACAAGACAAGTGGACCATGTATTTTGATGGAGCTGTTAACCTCTCCGGTTCTGGCACTGGAGCAGTCTTGATATCCCTAGTGGGTCAACATTATCCAGTAGCTGCAAAGTTGGTATTTCCTTGTACCAATAACATTTCAGAATATAAAACTTGCATTCTTGGTCTCCAATTAGCCATCGATATGAAGGTTAAGAGATTACAAGTTTATGGTGATTCCGCACTTATCATTCTCCAAACATAAGGGGAATGGCAAACCCGTGATTCAAAACTGATTCCTTACCATGAGTATCTTAAAGACCTGGTGAAAGAATTTGAAGATATCTCATTTGATTATTTGCCAAGATCTCATAACCAATTTGCTGATGCCTTGGCAATATTATCCTCAATGTTACAAGTAACTGATAGTTTGAATATTGATCCTTTGCAAATTGATGTTTTGAAAGAGCTTACGTATTGCATGGTTATAGAAGAAGAACTCGATGGTCAGCCATGGCACTATGACATTATGAACTACCTTCGAGAAGGAAAATTTCCCCAAGGAAGTCAAGCTACGAATCGAAAATACTTGACTAAGTTAGCTTCCAAATTCTTTCTTAGCGGAGGTGCTTTATACAAGAGATCTTTTGATTCAGTCCTGTTGAAGTGTGTAGACACCAAAGAGGCCAATTTATTAATGAAAGAGATGCATGAAGGAGAATGTGGTCCTCATATGAACGGCCATCTTCTAGTAAGGAAGATCATAAGGCTAGGTTATTACTGGTTAACCATGGAAGCCGATTGTATTCAACATGTTAGATGTTGCCATCAATGTCAAGTTTATGGAGACAAAATTAATGCTCCTCCAAATGAATTGCATCAAATGTCCGAAGCATGGCCTTTTTCAATGTGGGGGATTGACATTATCGGACCAATTAATTCTAAGGCATCAAATGGACACCATTTCATTCTAGTGGCTATCGATTTCTTTACCAAATGGATCGAAGCTAATTCTTATGCCCACATCACTGCGAGAAGTGTGGCAAAATTTATTCGTCGAGACATTATTGCTCGATACGGGGTTCCAAAAGCAATTATCACAGATAATGGGTCAAACCTGAATAACAAAGTAGTGGATGAGCTACTCAATAAGTTTCACATTCGCCACTTGAATTCTTCTCCTTACCGCCCACAAATGAATGGAGCTGTAGAGGCGGCAAACAAGAATGTAAAGAAGATTCTGTCTAAGACGGCAGAGAATTACTGAGACTGGCACGAGCGGTTGCCATACGCGTTAATGGCTTATCGAACTTCTATTCGCACTTTGACTGGGGCAACACCATTCTCATTAGTATATGGAATGGAAGCAGTTTTATCTGTGGAAGTGGAAATTCCTTCATTAATGGTACTTTCGCAAATAAAGCTTTCTGAAACAGAATGGATTCAACAAAGATTTAAACAGCTTAACATGATTGATGAAAAAAGGGTAAAAGCCCTATGCCATGGACAAAGCTACCAAAAGCGAGTGGCTAAGTCATTCAACCGTAAGGTTCGACCCAGGCATTTTGAAGATAATGACCTGGTTTTGAGGAAAGTCCTACCCATCATTCCAGATCGTGGGAAATTCACCCCCAATTATGAAGAACCGTATGTTGTCAGGAAAGTGTTGCCAGGCGGAGCATTGATTCTTGTAGAGATGGATGGCCGAGAGTTGCCAAAACCTGCAAATGCTGATGCTGTCAAGAAGTATTTTCCCTGAATAAAAAGCCTTTGAGCAGCTTTTGGAATGAATCCAAGTCACTTTAGGACATTTGCATTATGCATACATGGCATTTTTTGCATATCTGTTCATTTTGTAGGTACTCAATTATTCTCCAGGGAAGCTATTCTAGACTTCAAGGAGTCAAGCTCGAGGAAGTAGCTAAAAAAAAATCAAAAATCAATTTTTTCCCTAGAGTTTAGGAAGTAGATCCTTTTTGTAAGGACCTTTTCTGTCTAAAATGTTTTTCAAGTATGAAATCTTATTAAAAAACATCCCCAGGGGAGTCAAAAAGATTTTCAAATGTTTTGGTTTATCAAAATTCCCCACAGATGAGAGATTTAACCAAATGATCATTTAAAAAATAGGGATTTCTTAAAAATGCCGAGAGGAAATGTCTAAGATGATAAAAGGCAAACCTTTGATCAAACACATCCCTATACACATTTTGAGAGAATTGAGCGAAAAAACCATGTCTTAGGACGTAGGGTTCGTTCACATTGAATACATGGATTGAAGTGATAAAAGACATTTCATTTCTCTATCATAAACACTCATTTTATCCTTTGCTAGCCACTTTGAGCCAAATAGGGAGAATTTTCAAAATACCCCTGTCAAGAACCACCCCATATTGGGGCAAGTTAAGAAGTTGTGGTTGATCATTTTTGGAGCAAAAAGATTAAGAAAGATTTTATTGCTTTCACTTGCATTAACCTTCTTGTGGTAATTTCAAGTGGGTTTTTATGGAAGCTCGAAACATCCTAAAGTGAAGAAGAGCATTTTTTTCCTCTACCCAAACACAGTTATCTCTTGCTTAGCCAAATTGAGCCTTAAGCATGTTCATTTCAAAACCCAAAATGTTGATTATCTCCCTACAGTGGGGCAATGCATATGATTTACCAAGAAGAATTGGAAAAATTGGTGAATATGTATAAAATGTCTCGAGAGTCCAAAGAGCTCAAAAGATAAATATTATGGGGCATGAAAAAGCAGTGTGCCTAGTAAAAGTAAGGCCGATGCCCATGAAAAAGAAATGTATCAAAAGCAAAAGCAAAAAGCAACATGCTTATGATGAAAACAAAATTCTCATTGCAAAAGATACTTAGAAAGAGCAAAGCTCTTATGTTGCAAGAAAAAGGGACTCTCAAGACAATTTGATTTTCAAGAGTCAAATAATGTCAAATTTGGATGATTTGGTAATGATGCCAAAATAATCATCATTTCTCTTTCAAACCCCTTTTACAAAATTTCAAGCCTTTTGAGCCTAACCTGAACCAACATTACAACCCTCTCCGAAGTCTCTTCCGATTGGGATGGTTTGAGTTGACATAAAGATTTCACAAAGAAGCTATCGCTAGAAGGAGTGGAAGTAATCCTATCTTGTCTTATCTTCAAGGTTCTTGACTTATAAACCCATTGAAGATATTGATGGTATATTTTTTTTCTTGGCCTCAAAGCAAATACCCTTTGTGTAAGCCCATGACCAAACCTATATTACGGTCCTTTTGAAAGACCTTTTTGATCAATCAATTTGTATTCAATGTGAATGTTTCCGAAAAACTTTGACATAGGTTCGTGAGACATCACCAGTGAGAATTGAATAGCTTCCCCACATCAATGAATGGGAATCAAAGCCTTCATGAGAGCCAATGCGAAAGACCTTTTTGATTAGGTAATTTCCAATTTGGCATTTTTATCTAACCTCTTCAGATGATTATTCAAAGCATCATTTTGTTAAAATTTCCTCTTAAGGATTTTGATAGTCAGTGCTTTTACCAAAATAAGAATAGTTCCATTTGATTTGTTGTTAAACAATCTCGGAACTTCTTTCAAAATATCTATCCCCAGTGGATTGGTTTTTGGTCATCCTAAACCATAACCCTCATCTCCGGTTTTTGGTCAGCCTAAACCATACCTCTCATTTTAGATTCTAGGTCATCCTTAAACCTTGTCTTTAGGTTCTAGGTCATCCTTAAACTTTGTCCTTTGGTTCCAGGTCATCCTTAAACCTTGACCTCAGGTTCCAGGTCATCATTAAATCTTGTCCTTTGGTTGTTAAGTACCCTTAAACCATAGATTTCCTACAAAACTCTTTCTTTTCCTTTTCTTCCTTCATTCCACCGTATAAGAGAGAGAAGAGAAAAACACATGAATGAGATGACATTCCAAACGGTCAATGGTAAGTACTTCAGGTAAGACTCTGATCAAATGTCTTTAGTTTCCCAAGTGGAGTCGACTAAAAATTTACAGGTGCCAATTGGTCTTTGAGCGGAACTTCTTCGAACTCCCACTCAAAGAGGGGCAGCTGTTGATACTTAATTTTTAGCCGACACGTCATTAAAAATAGAAAAATCGAGATTATGGTTTCCGATCGCGACGGAACCCGTTTCTTGAACAAAAAGTGTCATTTTTAAATTCTGTCTATTTGCCAGGCTTTTGTAAATAATTTCCTATTCATTTTATGCAAAAACCCGAAAAGTCAAACGATTGACTTTCGGGTTGACTTTTTAGTCAACCCTTTGACCAAAAGTCAACCCCGGGTCAAATTGGGGCTTTTCACATAAAAAGATTCCTTTCAAGTTCAATTTCACTTTAAAAGTGGAAATTTCAGAAAAATTCAAAGATTTGATCATAAAATCAAATTCTTAGTGAAAAGTCAACTGGGATTTGACTTTTGGTCAAACCTTTGACCAAAAAATTGGGAAATGCAAAAATTCAAAAATCATCTGATTTTACATTCAATTTACCTTTGGCATTTGAAATTTCGCAAAAATCGGTTTAGAATCAACTTTTTCCCAATTTGCGGAATTTGATTCAAATCGGCCAAAAATGAAATTACTTCATTTCTAGTCATTTTTTAGGTTAGTTTTCTTCATGACATTTGATCTAGAGGTCATCTTATATTCAATTTTGGAAACAATTTTGTAATTCCAAGCCAAACACAAAAACCTCCAATTTTGGCCCTAATTAGTGATTTGAATTGATTCTTCATGATTTGCACAATTGACACACGATTGGGCCTAATTTCTTATATGAAATCCAAATTCAAAATCAATTTTGAAAGATTCACATGAATTTGAGTCAATTTGATCAATTTAGTGATCCAATGATCAAATAGTCTAAGAGTAATTGGTCCAATTAGTGCAATTCAACTTGACCCACTCTAGACTAATATTCAATTTGATGAATTGTGATTCAATTCGATTAATTGGACTTCAATTAAATTTGTTAGTCTTGCTTGTCCATGCAATTGCCCAAATTCAAGAGCAATTGAGACAAACAAGCTAAATTAGATCAATTTATGCATAAATTTCAAATCGGTTCAATCCAATTTGATTCGATATTAATGAGCTCAATTAATCATGATAAGAATCAAATCACACAAAAATTGGAACAAATGAATCAAGGGTTGAACTAGTTCAATCAGGCCAAATTCGGGATTAACCGGCTTAACTCGGTTTGATTCAAATTGAACCGGTCCGATCGGACTGGCCATTTTTCGGTTAAAAATTCGGAGATCGATGATCCATTCCGACTAGCCAAGGCCGGCCCCATCCCTTTGAGCTCAAAAATTACAAAAATGCCCTTGATCAAAAATTACAAAAATGCCCCTAAGTGAAAATTACCAAAATGCCCTTCCTTAAGGATTAAACAAATTAATTAGGGGATAAGCAAATCTATCATGGCCATTTATCTAGAATTGATCATGTCCATCCATAGTGCCATGTCACCAATCCTTAGCCCATAAGGAATATTCTTAATCATTAAAGATGCATTTTAGGCCATTGGATCAATCTAAGGGCTAAGATTCAAAGTTAGGGGAAGTATATAGTGTTTTTTCCCTCCAAAATTTGGGGGGGACTCTCATTTTTCAGATCTGACTCTCTCTCTCTCTCTCTCTCTCTCTCTCTCTCTCTCTCTCTCTCTCTCTCTCTCTCTCTCTCTCTCTCACGATCTCCCTCTCCCGCCGGCCATCTCTCTCTTTCCAGCCACTTTTCCGGCGAGCCACCACCTCACCAATGTCCCCCACATTGGCCCAAGGCTGGTCGCAACATCAGCCACCTTCGCCGGTGGCCGGAACAGCAAGTTCCAGCCAGATTTCTCCTTTGGCAGCATCACCGGCGCTGCTGCCGGTGATGTGATCAACAGGCTCAAGCGGCTGAACCGGCTAATCGGTGACCTTTTCCGGCAGTTCAAAGCTTGCAATCACATCCCTTGGTGTCTTCACATCGCCGTGGTGTCCGGCGACTCGTTAAACGGCTACCGGATCGCGTCTTTTGATTTGATTCTTCGTTACTAGCTCGATAGTGCAAAAACGGACCGATTCTCACTTAGTTTGTGCAATCTATTATCATAAGTTGGCCGAGCTTTCCGAGACTTCTTCATGCTGTCTTTGATCTGAACACGGAGGCCGGATCGCTCGATTTTGCGCCGGAGCATTGTTGAACAAGGTAAGTGCACTTGAACATGATTCTGCAAATTCGTGTATACTGAACCCTGCATGCTTGTGATGCCGATTTCAGCTCGTTAATGTCGAAATCTTGCGAAGTGATGAACTAGAGAATCGTAGAGCACGTCTTAAGCTTCGATTTGATATATCATATGCCTTGACCGGACTTGATTTGCTATGTCAAAACTATTTCGGAAGTTAGGATCAGAATCTGAAATGTAATGTGCAGATCTGTTCTGATGATTTCCTGATTGATGTTGTGCTGTTCTATGATTTTTCTGATTTTATATGATCATTTTTTGAAAAACTTTCTTCATGAAAGTTGTAGATCACATCTTAATCTGTTCATCATAAAATTTTCATAAAATTCCAAGCATGTTAGCATGGTACGATCTGCCACGTCATCTAGGTGTAGATCGGGTGACAGACTGATTCTGATTGACCTTCATGTGTTCTTCAATTTTCATAAATTCGTGTGTTCAAAATCTGAAGAAGTTTTCTTCATGAAAGTTCACATTGAGATCGAGATCTTTCCATTGATACTAATTTCATCAAAATCAGTGGTCATTTGGATTTTCAAAATGAATTTTCACAATCTGATTAGTATCTGTGTCCAGATCTGATTTTCATTCCTTTAGAGTTTAGAAAATGTTTTTCCGAATTTGATAAAGTTAGAGTCCTTTTCTGCAAAAAATAAAAACTACAAAGTTATTCATTGGGATCTCATTATGTTGACTGGAGAATTTGAGGGCCAAATAGCAATTTTTGGAGGGTCAATTTGCTCAAAATTTCATAAAAAGTCTTCTCGGGCTAAAACGTGATTTGCAATTGAGTCCTTAGAAAAAACCGAATTTTATAAAAATTTGGAGGACTTTTTAGCGAAAACTCAAAACACGAAACTTGTTACACATGGAGAATCCTAACTGCACAAAAATTTTCACGTGGTTTTGATGAGGTTTGTTATTTTTCCCGCCATTATTATGAAATCCAAACAGAATCGGGTCCAGTCTATCACCGAGGGTAAATTTGTCATTTTCGGGAAAATCGGCTAAGAATTAGAAAAAATGGTCTTCTTAACTTTTGATCCTCATGTCATGAACTTTCTAATGCAACTTGAATCACTTCATTTGAACATTATTAGAGTAGTTAATCACATCTGAACAAAAGTAATCCGAATTAGATGAAAATTGAATAAGTAGTCTTCTTATGAAGCCCACTTCTCATTGTTTGATTGGCTTCAAAATAAGGCCTTTGGGCTTGAACGCATGCTTATTTCATTGCTATGCATGTGTTTGTTAGATGAATGTTAGGCCCGGTGCATGTTCGGCGGGTAGTCCGTTGTGGTCATTTAGAACCCGATTTTAGGGGTTAATTGATATGAGTTGCCATTTTGTGAATGCAAATGGTAGCCCATTATCATTAACCGTTGATCAAATAATGTTAGATGATTAGGTGGGTGGTGAATTAAAATGCATGAAAAACAAAGGTCGATCCCGAGGCCCGTGTTTGATTAGTGAATTGTTTGCACCTTTGTTTTTCTTTTATTGTTTATTTGTGCATTGTTTGTCATGAATGAATGTAATGAATGTAAACATCGATACTCAAGAGGCGGTCCATGGGAAGATACTCCGAAATGGTAAAAAAAAAAAGGCAATCGACCGATGTCCAATCCGGTCTCCATTTGTATTCATTTGATGAGGGCGATAAACCGATGTCCGATCTGGTTTCAATTTGTACTCAATTCATTCATCCCCGATCATGTCTCGGGTTTTCAATTTGTGTTGTAATAAATACCCGACGAGTTGCGGGTTTTTACTTTCTCGCACTTAGAATTGACCCGTCTTTTCAATATTTTGAGTTTTTATTTTACAAAAATGTTTTTTCAATACAATTGATTGTTTCTTTCTTTTTCCAAACTAAGATAGGATTAGTTTAGAATTTTAAATGGAAATACAAAAACAAGATGCATGATCACCTAGTGGACTAAGGCTTTAAACATGAAAATGGTAAAGAATAAATGCACGACAACTTAGATAACAACCATGTTAAGTTTAGCGGTACCGAAAGGGCGTTAATAGAAATATTAACGTAAGCTAGTCCCCGAACCTTTGATCTTTGGTTTTCGTAGAAACCGAAACGAAATTCCCGCGTTTTGGTTGGGTATTCTAGCCAACCCCCAACCTAGGCTAGTGGCGACTCCTAAAAAAAACAAAATCAACCCGCTGTGTGACGCGAGATATGGATTTAGGGAAGATCCACGTTCATGATCAATGGATCATATGGATGATCAAAAGATTTATATAAAATCATTTTCTATGATATGCCATATGAACCATTTCATGAACACTTATCTCTAAACCCGCCTTACCGAGTTCGGATCTCGTGAGGTAGGTCACGACACCAAGACAACTTGGGATCGCTCCTGTCAAATTGTTTGCCGCCATATCCAATATTTACAATCTCAAGAGTGAGCAAAGCTGCAGAGGGATGCTACCAGTAAAACTATTCTCTTGTCGCCTCTTAATCTGCTAGAACTGAAAGCTATCGCCGAACCACGTTGGAATGCTTCCGGAGAAGTTATTCTCTCCAAGGTCCAAAATAATCAAGTTTGTGCAATTACCCAAAGCCAGAGGCAGCTCCCCATTGAGATGGTTCCCATTCAAGTGTAGGGTTGAAAGCCCCTGTAGGGACCCCATTGAGCTTGGAATTACTCCGGACAACTTACTGAATGACAAAGTCAACTGAGATAAACTAGAACCCTTCCAACAGTTGGGAATACTGCCAGATAGCAAATTATTGCCAAGACTTAAGTCATACAACCCCTCTTTACATAAGGACGATGGTAACGTGCCATTGATATGATTATCATTGAGATACAAAGTCTCCAGGTGCATCTTACCAATATTGGTTGGAAGAGGTCCGGAGATAAAGTTGTGGGAGAGATCTAAAATGGAACAGTTGGAAGATATGCTTGGGAAGGGTCTGGTAATTTGATTGTAAGAGAGACTGCACCGGCTATATGTCATGTTTCCTAACCATTTAGGCAAAGCCCCGAAGATTGAAGCCTTTGAGAGATCTATGCGATTGACGTCCACTTGTGTCTGCATCCATTCGAGAAATGTGGTTCTGAATTTACAGGAATTCATCCGAATGGATTGAAGTTGAAAAGGTGGTATCCAGCCTTGTTCTGCCCTAAAAGCCAGGTTCTTGTCACCAATATCCAAATCCTTTAACCTCGACAAATTAGAAAAATGGATTTCCGAAATCACTCCCCCTCAAGAATTGTTAAAATATACAGAACCGAAAGTTGGGAAAGTTCTCCAAAGTTCTCGGGTATAGAGCTGCTCAAATGATTACTGTTAAGTCGCAAGTCTTGTGAAGCCTGCAATTGCCCTAACGACTCGGGAATATGCCCCAAGAATTTGATTACGAGAAAGATTTATCCATCTCAACGAAGACAATTGACCTAATGATGCCGGAATTGTGCCATTCAATTGATTATATGAAAGATCTAACAATCTCGATGATGGCAGTTGACCTAATGATGAAGGGATTAGGCCATTCAATTGATTACTCGAAAGATCTAGCCATCTCAATGATGACAACTGACCTAATGATCATGGAATTGGGCCTTCCAATCGATTATTTGAAAGATCTATTGTTACCGAGTATGGCCATGCTCCGATGACTCTAGGAATTGGACCCGAGAAGTGATTGTTGCCAAGCAATAAGTATTTTAAGAGACGAAAGTGCACTAAACAGTTTGGCAAAGCACCGCTAAGGTGATTAGCATATATAATTAGACTCTCTAAGTTATTCTCGAGGAATCTTGACAAATTTCCCAAGGATGTCGAAATCTCTTCTCTGATTTCGTTACGACACAAACGCAACGATTTGAGGTACTTCTTACTCTTCAAGAATGACAATAAGCCTGCTTCAATGCCGCGAAGACGATTTCCCTCAAGATTGAGATGAACAAGGTTTGTAAACTTGTCAAACCACATGGGAATTGAAGAGCGCAAACAGTTTCATGAAAGATCAAGATGCTGAAGAGAAGTTATGTTTTGGAGTATAGCATTCGGGATGGAACCTTCGAGGTCATTAACTGAAAGATCAAGATACCGAAGATGAACAAGAGAAGTGGAGTTGGCCAAGCAAATAGAAGAAAAATGAAATTTGAATAGTCCGCAACTTGATAAGCTCAAATGTGATAAAGATGGGAGCATGCTAATCATCTACATGAGTTCTATTCCTGCGTCAATCTTTGAGCAACTCATGTCGAGGTAATTGAGTGACTGAAGATAAGAAATCCACCAGTTATCATCAACAACCAAATGCCCATGATCATCATGAAGATCAAGGACTTCCAATTCGGTGAGGTTTCCCAATTCTCGAGGAACCCATCCACAGAAGTTACCAAACGACAAATTGAGGTATCCGAGGAATGCGGGTATCCTTCGGCGCTTGAAATCGATCCCGCTTAAGTCCAAGTAGTTCAAGTATCTCAAGTTGAGAAGAGAAGAGTTCAACTCACCTGTCATGGAGAACTTTTGTTTGTTGGAACTAACAATGGTACCGTTTTTGTATCTTATGGTGTGGCATAAGAATTGGAGCTCGATTACATGACCATACACTCCATCACAAGTGACTCCTTTCCATTTGCTGTAATCTTCGCCTTTCCAGGAAGAAAGCAAGCAATATGAGTCTGAGAGGCTTTTTCCAAGCTGAATCAAAGCCTCCCTTTCTTTTTCTATCCAAATGGGCTTTGAATTTCTGCAGAAGCATACATATAAGTTATCCGAAACAAGCGATAGGGTTACTAGTGCAAGTAGTTGGGAGCAATATCTCCCCAATAATAACGAGGGAGAGAATGAATTTATGCTTTGGAGAGCGGGTTTGAGGGTTCTCTACCGAAGCCCATATCACCTATAGAGAATGGCGGGTCCATTCTTGCAACTGCAAAGGCACATCCATTCTTGCAATTGGCAGTAAAGGCGATGACCAGACGCCATTCAGAACAGAGAATCGATTTTTCTACAAATTAGGGCAAGCTAACATGGAAGCAAGAGCAGCACCATTGAGGAGATTGTGGAGAACTGTCCAATGTTTGCGGTGCCAAACATGGACCGAGCCTTTTAGTGTTTTTTTTTGCCTTTTTTCTTGCCTTTTCAATTACCAAAGCTTCTTTATTTGGCAAGTAAAAACCTTATCTACTTTCACTTTTGCGCACTACTATAAGCCCAGCAATAGATAACATCTTTAACAAAGTCAGCACCAAGAGGTATGCACTTCATTGGGGATGGACCAACCACATTATCGTGGAAAACTATCGTATGGCTAACTTTTGCGGTGCAAGAGCCACAAGCACCAAGTCAAGTCTTGAGGTCCACTACGACGACATGGGTCTCTATATTGGTCCTTTTTTTTTTGGTCGGATCTCTATATTGATCTGTTTGCGTTTCTTTGGGATAAAATGCAAATTTTAACCGGATTTTAATGAAGTGGATGTTCGCTCTGTGTGTGTAAATCAAGTAACTTCTAGGATATTCCATATTGATGCCATGGATTTTCAAAATATTCTTGTCGATGATTCGTATATTGAGTCTGCAAAATGAACAGGAGGAAAAGACTAACTTTTGGGTTCCGTCTATTTCGCGGAATGTTTCTGGAAAATACTTTCTAGGAAAATGGTGTTTGAATGAAAAATATTTTTTTGTTTTTTGGTACAGAAAATGATTTTCCCCCTTGCACTCCTTTTAATAATTTTTTATTTTATTTTATAAAAAAAAATCCAATTTTTAATTAATTTATAATTTTTGAATAATTTTTTTTTATATTTCCTTTCATTTTTTCTGTTCTTTCTTCCTTTGCTGGTCACTGGCCACAGGCGAGGTTCAGCCTCACTCGCTGTCGACTCACAAGCTCGCCATAGTTGGGGAATCACGTCTCCGTGGGACGAGATAAGGGACGAGACGAATGAAGCACGAGGCAGCAACGGCTCTAGAGATAAGAGATGAGATGAAGCGCAAGGCAACAACGGAGGAGGAGCAGACAAAGCACGAGGCAACAGCAGAGGAGGAGCAACTCTAGAGACGTGAGAATGATGGGGAAAAGGAGCAACTTTGGACTGAGGAGAAGAGGATGCATGAGAAAGAGGGAAAAACGACGGAAAGGTGAGAGGGCGAGATTGGAAAGGAAATCATTTTCCTCAGTTTTAGAAGGACTTTTCCATTGACTGGAAAATAATTTCTTTGACTGCTTATTTTCCATCCCCTGAACACCAGACATTATTAAAAATGTTTTACCGAAAATGAAATTTCCGCGAAACGAGCGGAGTCTTGAACTTACATCAATTTCATTCAATTGATCATGTTGATATTACTAGCCTTCCACATTGTGGTACTTCTAAAATATGTATAGATGGAGAAACTATTAAATAGGTTTGTTATGCTTTCACCAAGCGCAGTGAAGAATTAAGATCCCGGTCTAATTAATTATGACATTGGTTCTATATAAAGAGATCGGGAATTGATGAAGTTTGCAAGATGACAAAGACGAAATGTGGTAAAAAATTATGCAACATTCCATTCCCGTGAGTATCTCTATATTGTTGAATTGTTGATCTTGTTGCCTTCATCCGTAGAAACTTACATTGATGACAAGCGTACCTAATCGGTCATTAGCCATTTTGGGTTGAGGGAGAATTTACCCAATCACGTAATCCAGTCTTCATAAGCAAAACCTTCAAAAGGAGTACTCAAAAAATGACGATACAAGGATGTATCAATAACATCTCAAACCTTCTCCTATTTCTTATGGCACTTTCGATCTTACGGTCTTACTATTAATCCATTTCGTGGGGTGTACTGCGCATTAAATTTTGATTATCGGTTAGATTGTATGAGGACTCATATGACAACGGATGATTTAACAAAGCGCAAAGAGCTGTATAATTGCTTCCGGCAAAGGAAGCATTAGTCCTAACATTTCCTGGATGACCGTCCATTTGTTCATTTAGTTTGTTAAAAAGAGTCTCAATGCTAATTTTTTTCATAATCACTCAATTTTCGAAAACTCTAACTCTTGATGAAAGATTTACAGCACGATTGTATCAACTATAGTCTGTGGAGCCTCGCACAAAAGGAGCTTTGATGCAAGCCTCTCTCGCTCAATTCTTACACATTCGCCATTAAGATGTCATTAACAACATAACTAAGGAAGCAAAAGGTCACGTCTAAATTAAAATCCCATGCAAAATCGAGTCTAGTTAGAAGCTCGCAGTGGCCGGAAGACGCTGCTAGAATTGGGGGCCCGTCGTTATTGAGGCCCATCTGAATCTGTCTAGACCAGCACCAATCAAATGGCCCATCGTTGTTGAGGCCCATTTAAATTTGTCATTCTATGAAATCATGTCCTTGTTCTTTCTATAGCAAATGTTAGAAGTTTCAAGTTTCTGGCGCACGAGTAGGGGTGTCAAAAACTAGAACCAAACCGAATCGAACCAAAATTTCGTGTATTTTTTGTTCTATTTGGGTTTCAATTCTGATAATGAAAAAATAACCGCTCTTTTCTTCTGGTTCGGACTATTTCGGTTCCATTAAGTTATCTAAACTGAATTGATATTCTCAACAAAAACTGAATGCTTTTATTCACCCCTCTCAAAATCGTTATGAGAAACCCTAATATCTAGTTTTCCATTCGAATCAATCCAATCCGAATTGGGATTTTCGGTTCGGTTCATATTCGGTTCAGCTCAATATTTGGTATAGTTTAAGTGTACACCCTAACAGTTCGATTCGGTTCAGATTTTCAACAATCCTAAACAGAACCAAACCGTTGACATCCTTAGGCATGAGTGCCTCATTTTTAGTAAAATTGTCTTTGATAAATTAACAAGTATCAATCAAAACATATGACTTATTAGGAAGGCTCTCTTACTAAGTTGGTATAGTAAAATTCTACTCTCGGAATATCACTTTTATAATTTGACGTGCATCTAAAACGTGCTAAAATGTAAAAGTATTGATATATGGAATCATGTATGACATCAAAAGTTGCGAGCAATCTGCACGGATTTAAGTACACAATACCACGTCCATCGTCCTATCTAAATCGTAACGTCATCTGTTTTTTAGATTTAAATTAAGATTTTAACACCCATGTTTTGAAAGTTAACATTATTAAAAAAAAATTGCCAACATTTTTAAGTTACAAACGTGAACTTTTCTCCCATTAGATTTACCGACTTCTTTCAACATTTGGAGCCTAATTCATAAGAAGATTAGGTGGCCCAGGGAAATCCAACCCAAAAAATAGTCCTGTTGATAAATTATTAACCTCTAGTTTATTAAGTACACTTGTAGGGTTTGAAAAAAAGTTAAAAGTCACTAAATTATTGGGATGTTAGTAGGTTACCAATTAATTTCAAATTTTATGTGTGTACTTTAGTAAACTACTAACTATAATGATTTTGACAATATTTCAAAAAATTAGTTAATTACTAACTTCTTTAAAATGTTACAAGTTGGGTAGTATACATCCAATCCTCTATAGAATTTACCAACAACCCAACAAATTAGCTAGTTAAAAATTATTTTTGAAATATTACAAGTACGGTTAGTAAGCCACCGCACTATAACGAATGTACTAATATTCGAATAAATTCGTAAGTTGCCAATTTCTTTTCAAATTTTACAAGTGTGCTTAGTAAACTACCAAGAATATATTCCCAAACTTTGGTAATTTATTAATCTATTGAGATGTTGGTAAATCCATTGTAGTGTGAGTAGTCTATTAACCACACTGTAAAATTTTTAAGCAGTTAATAACTAGCTAATTAATTGGATGTTGATAAATTGATTATAATGATAATAATTTACTAGTTACACCTCTAAAATTTAAAATAAATTAATTTTTAAATTCATTTAGACTTTGGTTCATGATAATGATAATGTTGATAATCTACTAATAGATGACATGACAAGCAAGGCACTGATGATACTTTTCTTAACAATGGTATTTAAATCTGTCATCAACTTAATAAATCTACCAACCACGGAAAATTTCCCATGACCGGAACCTAGATTCCTCTTAAACAAAAAAAATTAAAAAGACAGAAAACGAAAATGAGAACAAGAACGGCATCGTATTTTCGATGATCTTTCGACGGTGAAAATTTGAGTGATTCACTCGTTTGACAGTCCGTGTAATATCAGTTGGTCCCCTGTACTACCGCGTCCAGCCCTTCTACTCTGTATTCACATTGTGATTTGGATTACATGCAAATCTTTTTCGGATGTCTTGAAATTGAGAAAGGAACTATAATGTAGGCAAGGAACACATTTAACAATGAAGGGCCCTATGCCATTAACAATTTCATGTCCTGATATTTTGTATCACCCTCGACATGCAATTAGCAGCAAAAGTGTAAACAGGACGAAAACAAAATTTGCTAAGATAATTTCACATCATTGACAAGCAAAACATCATGATTATATAACACAAAGTACTGCTAAATTGCCGAGCAACACTAAATTGCAAAATGACATGATTTGCACTCCCCATGCCATTCCGTTGACGGCTTGCTCGGACAAGCTTGAAACTAAAGAACACAAATAAATTGGCTGCTACTTATAAGGAAGAACAAGCCAACTACTAAGACGATTCTGCTTAAACAAGAAAGCAAGAACTTCACGAGATCAATAAAGTATTGGACTAAATTGATATGGAGAACAGGCCTCTTACCCTCTTCCCATTCTCCTCCTCAACTCGGCTACCTTCACTGCGACAATCACGTACACCATGTCTGCTTTATGATCCACGTAGCCGAAGTAGGCGCGTCTCCAATTCTTCTTGTACACCAAACCGCCAACAACTCCCCAAAACCCGGTTGCAAACCCAAACATTATGACGAGATAAAACATCACCTTTTCAATCTTACCTTCTTCATCAGCTTCTTCTTCCGGCGCTTGAGGGGCCTTTGCACCGGGGCATTTCTTTTGTAGAGGATCGCCACAAAGTAGAGGATTGTCGGCATAAATGGAAGGATCATCAAGGGTCTGGATTTGATTTCCTCTCGGAATTGGCCCTGTGAAGTTGTTGTGAGACAAGTTTAGTTTGCTCAATGATGTGAATGCAGAAAAGCTCTGTGGGATTGTTCCTGAAAGGTGATTGTTTGAAAGATCAAGTGACTCGAGCGATTTCACGTATCCAATCATAGTGGGGATGCCTCCAGAAAGAAAGTTGCGTGATAAGTTCAAGCCCCGCAATCCAGAAAGCAAGGTAAGCTCTTCAGGGATCGGTCCAATCAATTTGTTGCTCGAGAGATCCAAATTGACCATAAGCTGTAGATCAAGTGTTGTGTAGTCAAGGTCCACCCCTTTCACGACCTGTTCCACATGCTCTTGATTCCAATCTGCACGAGCGGTGCCATAAGGCGGCGGGGCAAGCACATGATGTGCAGGAGCATAACTAGGGGAGAGTGAGTTGCCTTTATCTATGCTTTTGTTCAGTTTCATCCCTTTCATATAGCCGAGACAATTTGGAATCATTCCTGTCATATTGTTCGTTGCCAGATCCAATATTTGCAGCGCGGAGAGCAGGCATAACTGTGAAGGAATACTACCATTGAACATGTTTTCTCGCAGTCTAAGAATCTGTAGTGACGGAAAACTTGGTCCAATCCAATGTGGAACACTTCCAGAGATTTTGTTCTCTCCAAGATCCAAAATCAGCAAGGTTCTGCAATAGTTTAGAGTCACGGGAATTTCTCCATGGAGATTGTTGTTGTTCAAGTGTAATGACGTCAGCCTGATTAGATTTCCCAAAGAAGTCGGTATGACTCCGGACAACTTATTGGATGATATATCAAGGAGTGTACGAGGGCTCTCCTTCCAACATGTAGGAACTTCACCCACTAATTCGTTCCTTCCAAGGTGCAATGCGTTCAGAAATTCCATCTCGCATAATGAGATGGGTAATGGACCACTTAAGAGATTATCATTCAGATTCAAGGAATATAAATAAGGCATCGCTAGACCAATATTTTGTGGAATAGGTCCTGATATTAAGTTGTGAGAGAGATCTAATGAAGACAAGCCAGAAGGAAATTTCGGCAGAGATCCATTTATTTGGTTGTGAGAGAGATCTAAATAATCCAGGTTAGAAGGAAATTTTGGCAAAGATCCATTTATTTGATTGTGAGAGAGATTCAGTTCATAGAACGACATGAGACCTAGCCAATCTGGGAGAGATCCTGAAAGGGAGGCATTGGACAAATCTATGAATCCTGCGTCGACTTGCTTTCTCATATATCGCGGAAATTCCATTCCGAGCTCACAAGACGCCATCCCCATGTACGAGAGATTGAAGGGTGGTATCCAGTCAAAATCCACCTCGATAGCTAAATGGTTGTAGCTAATATCTAAATACCTTAGCTTCGAGAGGTTGGAGAAATGGATTTCGGAAACTGTTCCTCTCAAGGAATTCGCTGAAAGATCTAAATAGCCAAGATTTTGCAGTTGTCCAAGACTGTGTGGAATGGTGCCCTCGAGAAGATTGTTACTAAGATCTAACCTTGCTAAGACTTGCGATCTTCCTAATGCCTCCGGAATATTCCCTGTTAATTGATTATGAGAAAGAACAAGTGCTCTCAAGCATAACCAACCATGTGATGACGGGATGGTTCCATGTAATTGATTATATGATAGGTCAAGCATTTTCAGGTTTTTCAAGTGCACCGACCAATCTGGCAAAGGCCCTTGAAGAAAATTATTACTTATCTCCAGTTGCTTGAAGTTTTTCCCGATAAGCCCCGAAGAATTTCCCTCCACTGAAAATATCTCCTCATGAAGTCCATTATAGCCCAAATATAGTGACTCGAGGAATGGATTTTCCCTTAATAAAGAGAACAACCCTCCTTCAATGCTTTGCAAGAGATTGTGTGCAAGATTGAGATCAACTAGATTTCTCAAGTTATCGAACCACCTTGATTCTGAAGAGTTGAAAAGGTTTGATGAAAGATCGAGGTGCCAGAGAGAAGTCATGTTTAGAAATATAGTGCTTTGGATGGGACCTTCGAAAAGATTAAATGAAAGATCAAGGTACTGAAGATCAAGAGATGTATAATTGGCCAAGTGGAAAGAGTTCATTGAAAGATCGAGATACCGGAGAGAAGTCATGTTTTGAAATATAGTACTTGGGATGAAACCTTTGAAAAAATTCCTTGAAAGATCTAGATACTGAAGATGAAGAGCAGTAGAATTGGTCAAGCGTTCAAAAGGCAGGTGAAAGTTATAAAGCCCACAATTCGATAGGATCAAATGTGATAGTGATGGGAGTGTGCTTATCATCTGCATGAGGTCTCCAGATCTATTAACATTTATGCCACTCATGTCGAGGTACTTTAATGCCCGAAGATGGGAAACCCATCGAATATCATTAACAACACTTGTGTGATAATAACTATGGAGATCAAGATGCTGGAGAGAAGTCATGTTTTGAAATATAGTGCTTGGGATGAAACCTTCGAAAAAATTCCGTGAAAGATCTAGGTACTGAAGATGAAGAGCAATAGAATTGGTCAAGCTTTCAAAAGACAAGTGAAAGTTGTTAAGCCCACAATCTGAAAGGCTCAAACGTGACAAAGATGGGAGTGTGTTGATCAACTGCATAAGGTCTCCAAATCTGTTAACAGTTATGCCACTCATGTCAAGGTACTTTAATGCCCGAAGATGCGAAACCCATCCAATGTCATTAACAACACCCATGAGATAATCACCATGGAGATCAAGGAATTCCAACTCTGTGAGATTTCCCCATTCACGAGGCACAGCTGCAAAAGAGAAAGACTGGGACAAGTCAAGGTACCTCAACTGCTTCATGGAGCCGATGAATTTGGGCATGGGTGCATACTTGAAAAAGATCCCGCTCAAGTCTAGATAGTTCAAGTATCTCAAGTTGAGCAAAGAAGAGTTTAGTTCACTAGCTTTTGAAAAAATCCATGGGAACGAGTATGAGAGGTCAGCTCCTCGTGGAGACAAGAATTCATCTTCCAGTAGTAACATAGTTTTTGGTAAGATTTGGAGCATGACGACATGTCCATTTGCTCGGTCACATGTCACTCCGGTCCATTGGCAACAATCTTCACCATTCCAAGAAGAAATGAGGTTTGACTCGTCTAAAAGGCTTTGTCTAAACTGCAGCAGAGCATCCCTTTCTTCTTCAAAGCAAATGGAGGATGAGCTTCTGTTTCTGCACAAGCATAAACATGCATTGTCTAAAATTAACAACGAACTTACTAGTACAATCACTTTCACAGCATCATGTCCCGCCATGAATAATGTTGAAAATGAAAACAAAGGCTATATTGCACGTGAAAGCCACTCGATTAGGCTTCAAGTTTTTGGTTTGGGTGCATTTGTTCAAACTTTGGGAGGTTCATTTTGAGCGTGTTCTTAAGAGTATGCAAATAGCATTTATAGAGAGCAAGAGAATGAATGGCAATGAATGTAATCAATTATTATTTTACATCGTCGGTGTACCGTGTATATCACGTGTGCAAAATTTCATATACCATCACGGTAAAGGGAAATATCACTCGTTGTTTTTAGTATTATCCAGCAGCATCCTCATGACTTGACTCCAAATCTATAATCTCCCAAAAAAGTCAAATTTAAGATCATCACCTTAGACATTTGTGCTTGTTGGAAACACAGGTGCGAAAAAACAAATACAGAACACAGGATTTACGTGGTTCGATCACAAGGTGATTTATGTCCACGGGCGAGGCAAATTAAGATTCCACTATAATCAAAGAGAGTACAATTTTCAGAAGTCGAAACAACAACTTGACAAAACCTCACGGCTCACCAAAATCACTGAAAACAAAATTCTCTCGCTATTTTATGAGAAAACCTAGCCGCGGTATAAATAGGGCTTCCCAAAAAATTTTCTCGGGGGCATAGCCCCCGAACCCCTCATGACAATCTTTCGTTTTACTCCGGTTCGGGCAAACCGCCATTAAGATTTGTTCGCTTGCTACGGATTGGGCCTATTAGCCCAACCATTCGCGTCGCGAACTAAATCTCCTTTTTTGGGTCGCACAAAAAATATGTTAGGTCGGGTCATAAACCGAACCGAATACGTAAAATTCAAGACATATTTAAAAGTGCTTATATTCAAAGATGTTCCTGCGCAATTGCATGTCATTACCATTGATTTGACCGGTGGAGTTAAGGCTTGCGTTGTGACAGGCATATGCCCCAAATAATTGATGAGGCAGTGTTATGATTTGAAAAATCACAATTATAATGCATTAGCCAGGTGAAAACCCAAAAGGTTAATTGTATCCTATCATCGAGCAACGTAGGATAAAGGTTAGAATATGTGCAGATTGGATTGGGAAACATCAGGCGAAAACTTGAAGATTAATGAAGCAAAGACCACAATTAAATTGAAGTTAAAAAGTGATACGAATATATTGAGGAACTTGGCTCTGATTAGACCGACGTGCTCGCACTTTGGTGGGGCTGGACCACCTGCATGTTTGTGGAAGACTCATGTATGGCCAAGTTTCGCCGTGCAAGACCCGCAAGCACCAAGTCAAGTCTAGAGGTCCACGTCGTTATCTTATGCGACGACTTGGGTCTATAATGATTTGTTTGCATTTTCTCCAAAAGAAATGCAATTTCTAACAGACTTTTAATGAAATGGACGCTTCTCTCTCTATGAGTAAATCAAGCAACTTCCTGGACAACACATGCCGATGTTATGGACGTTGTAGGATCAATCTCTGTAAATGAAAAGGAGGAAAAGGCTGGCTTTTGACCTTACATCGATTTCGTTTAACTGGTGAAGTTCATATTACTGC
Organism: Syzygium aromaticum; assembly: GCA_024500025.1. Taxonomy (NCBI): domain Eukaryota; kingdom Viridiplantae; phylum Streptophyta; class Magnoliopsida; order Myrtales; family Myrtaceae; genus Syzygium; species Syzygium aromaticum. Next base: position 1,891,697 of record CM044895.1, read on the forward strand.
CCTTCTACATTGGAGAACTTCTACGGGATGTATAGATAGATGGAGAAATTATGGAAATGATGAAGTTCGGAAGAGGAAAAAGATAAAATGCGGTACAAAATCATTCGACGTTCCATTCCCGTGAGAATCTTTATATATTATTGAAGGTTGATCTTGTTGCATTCATTCGTAGAAACTTAGATTGCTGACAAGTGTTCTTATGGAGTCATTAGATATTCGATTGTGGCCAATTAGGCATTATCAATTTGCTTCTTTTATCTCTACATATCCAATGCGGGACTTCTTGCTTTCACATCTCTCACATGTGCACTCGATAGTAGTTTCGTATAATAATTTTAACAAGTTGGCAAACTACGAATTTGTAATTTTGAAATGACCAAATGAACATTGATAGGTGACTCGGGTTATCACACCCTAATTCCATGCGGAGAATGTAGGAATGAGCTTGTCATCCTTTATAAAATAAAGAACAAAACCTTCAACCAAATATAGTGATTTTATGAACAAATATAGTAACAAAATCAAGGGCCTTGTGAATTAATCAAAATGAGTGTCATACCAACTCATTTCAATAGCTTTTACTCGAGTAATCTAAAGTAGAATCTCATGTCACTCCAAATCACTCTCTATGTGACTCAATTAAGTTTGCTTATTCTCGGAACCTAAAATGCTAATAAAGTAGGGTAAGTACAGCCACAGCTCGACAAGTGACAATACTCCCGCTATAAAATGAAGCAAAAAAGAGTGCAGCTTTAGAAACTAAAGGGCAAAATGACATTATAAGTGCCATAAGTTGTGTACAACGCTCACTTTAGTGCCAAAAATTTTCACCAGCTCACTTAAGTGCCAAAACGGAGGAAAAACGATCACTTAAGTGCCATAAGTTTTTTTTGGATCACTTCAGTACTAAAATTTTTGAAAAACGATCATTTGAGTGTTAAAATTTTTGAAAAATAATCACTTAAATGTCAATCTCCGGCGAGCCACGTTAGCTTCAAAAATTAATAAAAAAAAATCCCACGTCGGATTTTCGACAAAAAATTGTGTACGACATCGGAGTTAGCACTTAAGTGATTGTTTTTCAAAAATTTTAGTACTTAAGTGATTATTTTTCAAAAATTTTATCACTAAAATGGTCCAAAAAAAGCTTATGGCATCAAAATGAGCATCGTACATAACTTATGGCACTTGTAGTGTTCTTTTGCCGAAACTAAAGTGTGCATCCATGTTTCAAGCATAATGCATATATTCCAATAGTCATGAGGTATGCACCATATCATAAAACATGCAACACAGTATAGACAGCATATGTCATACTCATTCAATTGCCCATGTCAAGAAAACTCTACGGTCTTGCTTTGCGAGGTGACAAGGCTCAAAAACCACATCAACTACGGTTATGCCTCAAAAATCAAATCGGTTGTGATTAAGCCTCGAAATGGAACCAATCCATACACATATATGTCATATCTTGTCTCAATACGTTGGTTCGCAAGAAGTATCAAATCCATACCTCAATACCACATGCTAGCATAAACAAAGTTACTAGGATTGTTATTTGAAAGAAGGCTTATATAACTTTTATTTTTTCGGTAATAAGAAGCGAGTTTTGGCATTCTTAGAGCACACAAACAGAATTTACAAAGGGGTGTATGGGTGTGTTCCCATCTCATACTATATGTTGCACACCCATGATTTACGTGCTGTGTGAGAAACAGATGCATGAATTCAACGTATCTAATAATTCCAAGGATCTAATCATCGTTTTGGTTTTCGATTGCAATAAAAAATTTACATGTTTCTTTTCAATTGAAATTCATGAAATTGAAAGTCCACGAATAACTCCAACTCGTATCAATTTTTAGTACTTTTCCGATCAACGTTTATCACTTTTCCATTAATCTCTTGCTTCATCCCTAGGGTAGTCATGCCTCACTTCCCTGATTGAAGTTGACAAGAGAGGTGTTCGCCTTTGCCCACCGCTATAAGCCAATAACATCTTCCCTCGGTCATATCAATGTGGAAGACCTGCAAGACCCGCGAGAACTAAGTCCAAGTCTTGAGGTCCTTGTCCTCATTTTTCCAGATCCCTTGTGTTCATATTTATCTAATTGGCATTCGTTTATTTTTTGATAATCAAATATCGTGTATTTTTTTGTAATCCCAAATTATTCTACGAATGGGAATTGGAGCATCATGTCCCAAAACCCAGTAAGTATCATGCACAATCGAATTATAACAAGATCCCAATCGTCCTCAAAGTTTCCCCAATTTTCAAACAGACCAAACAACATCAGAACAAACAGCAAGAACAAAAGCAAGAAACCAGATATAAATGGGATGAAGCCAAAGAATTAAGGGTTGGATACACATTGTGGGAATTACGGAGCAAAAGCCAATACATTCATTCGAGAAGATCACCAAAAGAGAACCCAAATTCGAACTCGTCAATATATCTGATTAAACGCACGTTCACTCAAAAACTTAAGCCAATGAATTAAGTGCAAACTAGGATATATTAATTACTTCACACACACAAATTCTCCAATGCGAGACGTTCTAACATAACTCTTATGTGCAACTTAATACGTTACCATATGAATTAGAACAATCGCACCTTTAGCAAAATGTAACATCTCCATAAATGAAGAGACTAGCAGACTTTATGTTTGATGAGCAAGTGAAAAACAATCTCCTTACCACCAAACTCATTTGATAGCTCATGTCAAGAATGCAATAGGGCCCGAATAATACTTGATTAAGTTTTGCATGTCACGTCGGACGTGATTAAGTTCTGAAACAGAACCGGTCTATGCATTTGTATGTCATGTCATATCTCAATATATAGATTGACAACGAGTATAAAATCCACACCACAATACAACATGCTAGCATTAACAGAGTTACTAGAATTGTTACTTGCAACATGGAGAGAGTTATTGCATGCAAAGCCCTACAACTAGGCTTTTACACTTCTTTTTTTGGCTAGTATGCTTTTTCAAGTGAGTTTTGGCATTCTTAGATAAAAAAAAATCAGAATTTTTAATGGAGTATATGGGTGTGTTCCCATCCGATACAATATTCTGTGCACCTGTGATCTATGTGTCATGTGAGGGGCGTATGTATGCATCTAGCACATCCAATAATTCTGGAATTCTAATTATTTCTTTGTTTTCAATTGAAATTGAAAGTTTATGAGTTTCTTTCAATTAAAGTTTTTGAAATTGGAAGTCCCCGAGTCACTCCAAGTCATGTCTACGTCACTTTTCGATGAATCTCTTCCTTTATCCTTAAAGCTAGTCCACTATTTGGTCTTCTTCTTTTTTCCCCGGCGTGAGGCAGCAGTCCTAGCAGCGTATTCATGCCTCACTTTCATAGATTATAAGACCCTAGCGATGTCACATGCAAAACAACGCAACTATGCCTTATTCTTTATTTTTATTTATTTCGATCAGTTAATACTAACATAATTTATAGAGAAAAGTGTTTGCCTTTGCCGATCTGCTGTAAGCCAAGTAACATATAACATCTTAAATAAGTCATAGCACCAACATGTCCGCACTTTGGTGGGGCTGGACCAACAGTATTGCCGTGGAAGACTTATGTAAGGCCAAGTTTCGCAGTGCAAGACCCGCAAACACCAAGTCAAGTCTTGAGGTCTATGTCGTTATGTTATACGACGACTTGGGTCTATATTGATCTCTTTGTGTTTCTTTCGAAGAAACGCAAATTCTGATAGAACTTCAACAAAATGGACGTTCTCTCTCCATGTAGCGATTTTACAAAAATATCAATTTAATAAAAACTTTGATCGAACAAATATATAACAAAATCAAGGGCCTTGTAAGTTAAACAAAATGAGTGTCATGAAATTTCATGTTAATAGCTTCTACTCAAGTATTCTAAATTAGAGTCTCATGCCACCCCAAATCACTCTCCACTGGACTCAGTTAAGTTTGCCTATTCTCGGAACCTAAAATGTTAATAAAGTCGGGTGAGCACTAAGCAGAGCCACTGCTCAATAAGTGACAATATCCCCACCATAAAATCAAGCAAAAAAGAGTGCAGCTTTAGAAACTAAAGTGTGCATCCATATGCATCAAGACAATTGAATTCAATGCATTTCCCATGTTTCAAGCACAATGCATGTATTCCAACTGTCATCAGGTATGCACCATATCATAAACCATGCAACATAGTATTAGCAGCATATTCATACTGATTCAATTGCCTATGTAAAGAAAACTCTATGGTCAAGCGTCGTCAGGTGACGAGGCTCAAATACCATATTGACTATGATTTTGCCTCAAAGATCAAATCGGTTGTGATTAAGCCTCGAAATAGAACCAGTCCATGCACATGTATGTCATATCCTATCTCAATACACTGGTTCCCAAGAAGTATCAAATCCATATCTCAATACAACGTGCTGGCATCAAAAAAGTTACTAGGATTGTTACTTGAAAAGAGGCTTTTGTACCTTTTATTTTTTGGTAATATGAAGTGGGTTTTGGCATTCTTAGAGCACATAAACAGAATTTACAAAGGGGGTGTATGGGTGTGTTCCCATCTCATACGATATCATGCGCACCCGTGATTTACGTGCCGTGTGAGAAACATATGCACGAATCTAGCCTATCTAATAATTCCAAAGGATCTAATCATTGTTTTGGTTCTAATCATCGTTTTGGTCTTCGACTGCAATAAAAAATTTACATGTTTCTTTTAATTGAAATTCGTGAAATTGAAAGTCCACAAATAATTCCAACTCGAGTCAACTTTTAACACTTTTCCAGTTAACGTTTATAGCTTTTCCATTAATCTCTTGCTTCATCCTTAGACTAGTCATGCCTCACTTCCTTGATTGAAGTTGACAAGAGAGGTGTTCGCCTTTGCCCACCGCTATAAGCGAATAACATTTCCCCTCAGCCATATCAATGTGGAAAACCCACAAGACCCGCAAGCACCAAGTCCAAGTCTTGATGGCCTTGTCCTTTTTTTTCCATATCCCTTTTGTCCACATTTTTATGTGTCCATATTTATCTAATTTGCATTCATTTATTTTTCGATAATCAAATATCTTGTTCTACAAATATCCCTTTGGAGTATAGAATGTCCGAAGAACAAGATCCCAATTGTCCTGAAAATTTCCCAAAGCTTCAAACAGACCAAACGACATCAGAACAAACAACAAGAACAAAAGCAAGAAACCATATATTAACGAGATGCATGCATGATTCTACCATTAAACAAAATGTCCATTATGGACGTTTTAGGATAAACTCATATTTCCTCTAAGGGATGTATGTAGATGAAGAAATGACAAAAATTTGCAATAGAAAAATAAAATTAAATAACCTGTCAATTATCTCAAGGATCTTTTGTAGGTCGAAGTAACACGCTCTTAAATTATATCTTCATCAAAGCATGATGCAATCAAAGAATTAAGGGCTAGTTACACATTGTTGGAAGCACGGAGCAAAAGGTGATACATTCATTTGGGAAGATCACCATGAGAGAACCCAAGTTCAAATCCGTCAACATATCTTGTTGAACTCACATTTATTAAAAAACTTAAGCTAACAAATTATGTGCCAATTAGGATATATTAATTATTCTACACATACTAATTCTCCGATGTGAAAGGTTCTAATGTAACTCGCTTGTGCATCTAAATACATTACCATATGCATTAGAACAATCTCACCTTTAGCAAAATGTAACATCACCACATATAAAAGAGACTAGAAGACTTTCTATTTGATGGTTAAGTTAAAAACAGTCTCTTTACCACCAAACTCGTTTCATCGCTCATGTCAAGAATGCGGTCATGATTAAGCTCGGAAACAAAACTGGTCTTTGCATTTGTATGTCATTTCATGTCTAAATACATAGATTGATGATGAGAATAAAATTCACACCACAATACAACATGCCGGCATCAACAGAGTTACTAGGATTGTCACTTGCAACATGGAGAGAGCTATTGCATGCAAAATCATGCGACTAGGCTTTTACAAATTCTTTTTTTGACTAGTATACTTTATCAAGTGAGTTTTGGCATTCTTAAATAAAAAAGAAAATTAGAATTTTTAAAGGGGTATATGGGTGTGTTCCCATCAGGTACGATATCCTGTGCACATGTGATTTATGTGTCATGTGAGGGACGCATGTATGCATTCAGCGCATCTAATAATTTCAAAATTCTAATTATCTCTTTGATTGTCAATTGAAATCGGAAGTTTAGGTATTTCTTTCTATTAAAGTTTGTGAAATTGGAATTCCTCGAATAACTCCAAATCATGTCAACGTCACTTTTCGATTAATCTCCTCCTTCATCCTTACAGCTAGTCCCACTATTCTCTCTTTGTTTTTTGTCCCGGCATGAGGCAGCTATCCTAGCAGAGTAGTCATGCCTCACTTTCATATATTGAAGTTGAAACAGAGGCGTTTGCCTTAGCCCACTGCTACAAACTGATAACATCAACCTCCTTCAGTCACATCATCCTGGATAACCCGCGAGACCGCAAGCACCGCGTCTAAGTCTTGAGTTCCATGTCCTCATTTTAACAGATCCTTTTTCATCAGATTTTACCGTGTCCATATTCATCTGGTTGCATTTACTTCTTTCTTTCATAAGCAAATATCGTGTATTTTTTTTTTTTCATAATCCCAAATTGTTCTACAAATGTCCCAGTTGAGCTTATAATGTCCCAAAACCCAGTATAACACGATCCCAATTGTCCTAGAAATGTCGCAAAGTTTCAAAGAGACCAAACAACACCAGAACAAACGGCAAAAGCAAGAAACTCGATATTAAGGGTATGTATGCGCCTAATTCGGCCATTACACAGTATTTATAATGGATTTTTTTAGTATATAATCATATTTCTTCTGCACTGTGCATCTGAGGGGTGTACATAGACGAAGAAATGATGAAAATGTGCAAGAGGAAAAATAACTTAAGCAGTCAATATCCCGAGTATCTCTTTTAGCTCGAAAGAACAAGGATTCAAATGATCTCTTCATCAAAGGATGATGCAATCAAGGACTTAAGGTTTGGATACACATTATTATGAAAACCATGTCCTCCTTCCTTTTATAACAAATGTCAGAAGTTTCAAGTTTCTGTGGCACGAGGGCCTTATTATTAGTAAAATTTTATTTGATGAATTAACAAGTATCAATCAAAACATATTGTTGTTTAATCGGCGACGCGGCGGAAGCGGATCGTAACTTTACAATTAAGTTGGGAGCCGTAGAAACGATAGAAAAATAAAATAAGGAATAATAAAAGAACACGAAAAATTTTACGTGATTCGATTTAAATATCGAAACTTACGTTCACAGAAAGAATCGATAAATAATTTATTAATAAATTCAAGAATTATAGAATTATAATCACTTACGTTTCAAATATTTTCCAATTCAAGTATATGCCCCATATCCACAGTATTTAATATCTCAACTCGATGGACTCTCTCTCTTTACGCACAAATATCTCCGAGCTCACGCCTCTCTTACGGAGCTCTCTTCTCGGCTTGCTATCTTCTCCACGTCCTCTGCTCCCCCTTCACAGGAGAATGGACGTAGAAATGAGACAAATGGCGCCCACCTTCAGAAGCCAATGCGTCTTCGTGCAATTAATGATGGCATGTACGTATGACCATCATGCACCGCCACAAGAAAAAATGACCATAGCTTCTATCTACCCTCCTTCTTCTTTTAATAACAAAAGGACAAAGAAAGCCCACAAAAGTTGACCAAAAATAGAGAGAAAGAGGACGGTAGCGCTCACTTCTTCCTCTGTGGGCATGCATTCACATCATGTTCATGCATTTAAGAGGAGAGAGAAAAAAGGACGTGACCCATGTGCAGAATATTTGTCCATCTTCGTTTAATGCTCCACGATTGGCGCTGTTCTCGTTGAATGCTCCACTGGTGTTCTTTTATCTTTGCAGAGTATTAATAAATATTAAGCGTGTGGATTGAGTATTGTGTACGGACTCAAATTCGAGAAGGCTCTTTCTCACTTGGTATAGTAAAATATTACTCTTGGAACATAACTATTATAATTTGATACGCACCTAATAAAATTTTAAAATGTAAAAGTATTGATAGATGGAATCATGTATAACATCAAAAGTTGCGAGCGACCACCACTAATTCAAATACACAACTCTACGTCTATTGTCCTTTTAAATCGTAGCATAGTCTTATTCTTAGATTTATATCAATATTCTAACACCCATGCTTAAAAGTTAACATAATAAAAAAATTTAACAACATTTTAGAGTTACAAACGTTAATGTGTCGAATTATGAACTTTTCTTCGATTAAATTTACCAACTGCTTTATGAGTTATTTACCACCATGTCTTGGGCGTGAGGGAGAGCACAAGCACGAGAGGGTGATAGAATGAAGCAGTGAACGCGATTGAGGTGAAGAGAGGAAAAGACAAAATGAAGATTAGGATTTTTCAATTATAGTTTATCATTATTTTAAAATTTGGGCCTGTGCAAGTCTCTTCAGAATTCAACATTTGTAGCCCAATAGCCGGGACCGTCCAAGGAAATGGAACCCAAAAAATAGTCTGAGCTGATTGGGATGGTCCGGTATTTCTGATGTCTCGAAATTGAGAGAGGAAACACAATCTTAGGAAAGGAACCCATTGAACAATGAAGGGCCCTATGCCACTATCAATTTCATGTCCTGATTTTGTATTACCCTCAACATGCAATTAGCAGCAAAAGCATAAACAGGACGAAAATGGAACTTCCTCACATAATTTCACATCTTTAACAAGCAAAACATCATGAGTATAAAAACACTAAGTATTGCTAAATTGTTGAGTGACACTAAATTACAAAATGACACGATTTGCACTTCCCATGCCGTTCTGGTGACAGCTTGCTCGGACAAGCTGGAAATTAAAGAAAACAAAAAATTGGCTATTAGTCATATGGAGAAACAAGCCAACTACTAAGATGATTCTGTTTGAAGAAGAAAACAAGAACTTCACGAGATCAATGAAACATTAGATTAATTGATGTGGAGAACAGGCCTGTTACGCTCTTCTCAGTCTCCTCCTCAACTCGGCTACCTTCACTGCAACAGTCAAGTACACCATGTGTGACGGCCCAAGTCAATCGGTGGAGCGTGGGGAGGAGGGATGGCGGTGCATCCGCGCCACTACCCCGAACGTGCGCAGGGAAGCGGGGTACCTCTTTTGTCCCACATCGCCTAGAGGAGAAGTTCCAAACTAGTTTATAAGGCTTAGGTGGCTTATACTGTGTAACACATTTTAAAGCCGTGAAGATCAGTGGATCCAAAGCGGATAATATTATACAGTGTAAACCTGGAGTGTTACAAGTAGTATCAGAACCGACTCCCGATCGCATATGGGCCCACAACAAGGGCGTTGGGCCCGCAAGAAGTGGAGTGTGTGACGGCCCAAGCCAAGTGGCGAAGTGCAGGGAGGAGGGATGGAGGGAAGTGGGATACCTCTCTTATCCCACATCGTCTAAGGGAGAAGTTCTAGGCTAGTAGAGTTTTAAAGTCGCGAGGGTCAGTAGGCTCAAAACGAACAATATGTCCAGGGAAGTGGAGGGAGAAGTTCCGAGCTAGTTGATAAGGAATATTACACTGTGTAGAAAACGAACAATATGCCCAGGGAAGTGGAGGGAGAAGTTCCGAGCTAGTTGATAAGGAATATTACACGGTGTAGACCCGTGGTGTTACACCATGTCAGTTTTACAATCCACATAGCCGAAGTACACGCGCCTCCAATTCTTCTTGTACACCAAACCGCCAACAACTCCCCAAAACCCAGTTGCAAACCCAAACATTACGACGAGGTAGAACATCACCTTTTCAAGCTTACCTTCTTCATCGGCATCTTCTTCTGGCGCTTGAGGGGCCTCCGCACTGGAGCATTTCTTTTGTAGAGGATTGCCACAAGGTAGAGGATTGTCAGCACAAATGGAAGGATCATCAAGGGTCCGGATTTGATTTCCTCTCGGAATTGGCCCTGTGAAATTGTTGTGTGACAAGTTTAGTTTGCTCAGTGATGTGAATGCAGAAAAGCTTTGTGGGATTGTTCCTGAAAGTTGATTATTCGAAAGATCAAGTGACTCGAGCGATTTCATGTCTCCAATCATAGTCGGGATGCCTCCAAAAAGAAAGTTGCGCGATAAGTTCAAGCCTCGCAATCCGGAGAGCAATTTAATCTCTCTTGGGATCCGTCCAACCATTTTGTTCCTCGAGAGATCCAAATTGAACATAAGCTGTAGATCAAGTGTTGTGTAGTCAAGGTCCACCCCTTTCACGACCTGCTCCACATGCTCTTGATTCCAATCTGCTGGAGCGATGGTATATGTCGTCGGGCCAAGCACAGGAGGTGCAGGTGCATAAGCAGCGGAGAGTGAGTTGCCTTCATCTATACTTTTGTTCAGTTTCATACCTTTCATATAGCCAAGACAATCCGGAATCATTCCTATCAGATTGTTCACTGCTAGGTCCAACATTTTGCAGTGCGGAGTGTAAGCATAGCTGTGAAGGAATACTACCATTGAACATGTTTTCTCGCAATCTAAGAATCTGTGGTAGCTGAAAGCTTGGTCCAATCCAATGTGGAACACTTGCAGATATTTTGTTCTCGCCAAGATCCAAAATCAGCAAGTTTCTGCAATAGTTCATAGTCGCAGGAATTTCCCCATGGAGACTGTTGTTGTTCAAGTGTATTGACCTAAGCGCAAATAGACTTCCCAAAGAACTCGGAATGATTCCGGACAACTTGTTGGATGATAAATCAAGGAGTGTCGAAGGAATCCCCTTCCAACATGCAGGAATTTCACCAACTAATTAGTTCCTTCCAAGGTGCAACGCGTCCAGAAATTCTATCCCGCATAATGAGGTTGGTATTTGACCACTTAAGAGATTATCATTTAGATACAATAATTCCAACGGTGGTAGCGTTAGGCCAATATCTTGTGGAATAGGTCCTGAGATTAAGTTGTGGGACAGATCTAACGAATATAGGTCAGAGGAAAATTCGATAGAGATCCATTTATTTGGTTGTAAGAGAGATTCAACTTGAAGAATGACATGAGACCTAGCCAATCTGAGAGAGCTCCTCTGATGGAGGCATTGGACAAAACTATCTCTGTTGCTTTGACTTTAGTTCCTATCCATCACGGAAATTCTGTTGCGAACTCGCAAGACATCATTCGAATGTACAAGAGATTGAACAGTGGTATCCAGTTGGAATCTACCTCGATAGCTAAATGATTGTTGCCTATATCTAAATACGATAGCTTCGAGAGGTTGGAGAAATGGATTTCGGAAACTGGTCCTCTCAAGGAATTTTTTGAAAGATCTAATTGGTCAAGAGACTGAAGTTGTCCAAGACTCTGTGGAATAGTGCCATTTAGAAGATTGTTACTGAGATCTAAAACTACTAAGACTTGCAATCTTCATAATGCCTCTGGAATATCCCCTGTTAATTGATTATAAGAAAGAATAAGTGCTTCCAAGCACAACCAACCATACGATGACGGGATGGCTCCATGTAACTGATTATGTGATAGGTCAAGTATTGTCAGGTTTTTCAAGTGAAACAGCCAATCTAGCAAAGCTCCCTGAAGTAAATTATTATTTATCTACGGTAGCTCCAAGTTTTTCCCGATAAGCCCCGAAGAATTTCCATCGACTGAAAATATCTCGTAATGAAGTTCATTGTGGCCCAAGAGTAGTGACTCGAGGAACTGGTTGTTCCTCAAGAAAGAGAACAACCCTTCTTCAATTCTTTGCAAAAGATTGTTTTGAAGATTGAGATCAACGAGACTTCTCAAGTTATCAAACCACCTTGGTATTGAAGAGTTGAAAAAGTTTGATGAAAGATCGAGGTGCTAGAGAAAAGTCATGTTTTGAAATACAATACTTGGGATGGATCTTTGAAATTATTTTTTGAAAGATCGAGGTATTGAAGACGAAGAGAAGTGAAATTGACCAAGTGATCATAAGGCAGGTAAAGATTGTGAAGCCCACTAGCCGATAGGCTCAAATGTGATAAAGATGGGAGTCTAGTGATCACCCGCATGAGGTCTTCAGAAGATTTGGTAGCATTTAGACCACTTAGACCACTCATGTCAAGGTACTTTAATGCTTGAAGATGCGAAACCCACTTAATGTCATCAAGAACAACCAAGCAATATTCGCAATGAAGATCGAGGACTTCTAACAAAGTGAGATTTCCCCATTCACGAGGAACAGTTGCAACATAAAAAGAGTTGGACAAGTCAAGGTACCTCAACTGCTTCATAGAGCCGATGAATTTAGGCATGTGCGCGTTGTAAAAATAGATCCCGCTCAAGTCTAGGTGGCTTAAGTATCTCAAGTTGAGCAAAGAAGCATTCAGTTCATTCGCTATAGAAGAAATTTGTGGGAACCAGAATTCACCTCCTAGTGTGATATGGAGCATGAAAACATGTCCATTTACTTGGTCGCACGTCACTCCGGTCCATTGGCAACAATCTTTGCTGTGCCAAGAAGAAAGGAGGTCGGATGGGTCGAAGAGACTTTGTCTGAGTTAGAGCAGAACATCCCTTTCTTCTTCAAAGCAAATGAAGGATGAGGATGAGCTTCTGTTTCTGTACAAGCATACACATGCATTGTCCAAAATTAACATCAGACTTACTAGTGCAAGGACTTTCACACTATCATGGCCCACCATGAATGATGATGAGATCAAAAACAAAAGCTCTATTGCACGTGAAAGCCACCATTAGGCTTCAAGGTTTTGGTTTGGTGCATTTTTCAAATGGTTCAGAGGACATTATAAAGAGTTGGGAAAGAAATGACAGGGAAAAGACCAATTATTGTTGTATATCGTCGGTGGGGCTGAACCCACGGCATTATCATGGATAATTTATGTATGGCCAAGGTTTGCCGTGCAAGACCCGCAAGCACCAAGTCGAGTCTTGAGGTCCATGTCGTTATCTTACACGACTTGGGTCTATTTCGTTCTGTTTGCATTTCTTTAATTTAAAGAAATGCAAATTCTAACAGGATTTTAATGAAATGGGCGTTCTCTCAGTGTGTAATTCAAACAACTTCCAGGGTAATACATGCCGTTGTTATAGTTATAGATGCTGTACGATCAATCTCTGTAAATGAATGGGAGGAAAAGACTGACTTTGGACGTTAGATCAATTTCATTCAACTGATTAAGTTCATATTACTAGCCTTCTACGTTGCGGTACTTCTAGCGGATATATATACATCAATTGCTTCTTTTACCTTTATACATCTAACGTGGGACTTGTCATGCCCCGAACTCCCGTCGAGCTCGCGACATCCCACTTCAGGTCGAACGGTTGTGACATCTCAGGTTATCGCCGACCTCCTTGCACCATCAAAGATTTAATTGCGCAAACAGAAACCATAAACACCCTGACAAATTAAACTGGAGAGAATTGGGAGAATAAACATTTGCATTCTCATTGAACTTGTTACAAACTATTTACAATGTTACAAACCTTGCCTTACCAATGCACACATTTCTAAAACTATTCAAAGATAAAAACAAGACCGATGACCTTGCACACTAACTTCCAAAAATGCTATCCTTCTGAAAACCGACTATCCAACCTGTGTATCAACCTCTAACATTCCTTACTTGGCATCTAGTTAGATCTTGACTCCACATCATCCGAATCTGAACTCTCTTCAACAGTCTGCTACATCGTACTCCATGTGCACTAGTACTCCAAAATGTACTGGTGGTGGTGGTGGAGGGTCTATATCTCAGGTTAGGGTTCTGAAAATTATTGGTTGATACAACCGTGAGATTATATCTCAGCAAGTACACTCTTAAACCCAATCTAGGCTATCACGTATCTCTAAATAATTATGCAATCACACACATTTACGTGTACCAATATCACAAAACAGGCACATTAATTAAGACTGTCAGACTCAATAATGCACACATTTGCACTCAGTCACGATCACGTCATATGCAACACGCGTATGTGTCAATTCTCATCCCACTCTTCCTTCCATTCTCATTTTCCGTTTTCTCATTCCTCGCCAATGGCCCGCGTTGAAATACACGCCTCAGACACACTACGATCATTCATCACATCACTTTTGGCCTGCGTACTCGTTCACGCCTCAGGCCCCGATCGCGACCTGAGCATCACACGCTCCAGGCCGGATCCCAACTCAGCCCGCGCCAAATGTAACAGGCCTACATGATTGAAACCCAACTCTGCCCACGCCACATGCGACAGGCCTACATGATTGGAACCTGAGCTTATGATACCTTGGTCCAATCTCGGTCTCACCCGAGCTAATCGTGTCTCGGACCGATTCTCAAACATGCTTTTTCAAGCCTCAGCTTGTGCCAAATGCAACAGACCTACATAATTGCTGCCCGAGTTTATGATACTCGGCCCTATCCCATTCTTGTTCTATCACACCTTCACATACTTTTCGACAATCATTTATCACATCACACTTCTTCTCACTTATGCACATGCTCGATATGCATTTATCACACGCGACTAGCCCATCACACGCGATCCGTGCACGCATTGAATCACACGCAGATAGAGCGCACTCAACCATTCACATGGGCAATATCAACAACTAATTTAATCAACTCACGTGTGCATTCAGCAAGCATAATCGGTCACTCAATTGCACAACAACACTCTCAATTAAATCACCACAATTTATAAATAAATCAAACACGCCTCAAATACGGTAATTGCTATTTTTCTTCAACCAAATGGCGTTGGATTAATTCCGATCCTTCACGGGACTTTCTCGCCATTAAATACCGGTTCTAAAAATCCAACTTGCGTCCCAAACCGAGCATCACAGCTCGTGAACAGTGATTCTTAGCTTGAAATTCCCTCAAATCGTCCTCCAAAAATTCCAAATTAATGCCATAAGGCCCGCCATACATTCTCGGTCTAAAGCCCCAACATTTCGCACCCGCACAAGTCCAATTTCACCCAAAATCAAATTATTCGGCGATACCCAAAGTCCTAAATTGGGATTAGATAATGACTTACCGCATTCTAGGCTAAAATGGCTAGAACGGAAAGCGGCGGCGCTCTACGGCGAAGGCGAACGACTCACGGTGGCTTCTGGCTTGCACGGCGGCAGTCCGGCGGCGGCGTGGTCTTGCATGGCTGGAAAAAGGGCTCACGGGGAGAGAGAGAAAGAGAGGGGAAGGAGAGGGGAACGGTGAGGTTGGAGGGCGGCACGGCGACGGCAAGGTGGTGGTCCGGTGGTGTGGCGAGCGGCAGCGAGCGGCGACGCCGGCAATGGAGAGAAACGGCCAAGAAATTCACGGGAGAGAGAGAGAGGGAGAGCTTACTGCAATTTGGGGGAGGTGTTTCACGGCAAATGAAGAGAAGAATGGGGAGAGAAAGATAACATTCTTGACCTAAATAGTGAAGTTGGACCAAAGGTGAAAAGACCAACCTTTCCTCTTATTTTTAATCCAACAATCCAAATTCAATCTTATTTTGATCCGACAACCGAGATCGATTCTTGCACAAAAATATCCAAGGGTATACTTGTAATTTTCCAAAAACCCAAGGGTAAAATTGTCCAATCAAAATTTTGGGGCAAATTTACCAAAATGCCATATACCCTTAAAGCTTGCCATTTAATAAATTCTAGGGGTATTTTGGTCACTTTATTCGTTTCTTGTCCAAATCGAATTTTTCTGAAGGATTTAAGCTCACCAAAAATTGACACGTGTCACGTGCAACGTCGTCCTAATGTTCCGTCACGATTTCCTAATTTTTCGGTGTCCAATTTGAGCGAAAATCCAATAATTAAATTCTATTAAACGCAACTCGAGCGTTTCTCAAGCTAACGGGCGGCTTGCTGTGGAATTTCGTAAAATCGACTCATGACTGATACGAAATCGAGTCACATGTAAGTCCGTTCGGTGCGTGACGACCTCGGTTGTCATTAAAATCGCGAAGATCGATCACTTGATCCAAGGGGTACGATCATTCAAAATAATTTCAGAATCATTCGTCAAGTTGTTTCGTGGTTCTACGGAATCACCCGCGATCCACTACTAGGACAGTGACGAACTGACCCCTAACTATCCTTAGATCGGCCAACAGTGGCTCAAAATATCATTTCCGCGATTTAATGGTTGAAATCCATTCACGATCGAATTTTCTTTAGTCGCACGAATTTAATTCCCTCTAATAGCATTTTCCCTAATGGTTAGCATTCTCAGGAATAATCAGTTTCGGGCGAAAATTTACTGCGAACACATCTCATAAAACTCAATTATTCAATAAATTTCAATTTGTGCAATTTCAGAATGTCACGGGACTTCTTTCTTGCACATCTCTCGTGTGCGCACTCACAGGTAATTTCATACAAAAGTCAAACAATTTTAGCAGTTCGCAAACTACGCAAATAAATGTTTGATAAATTGTTTCGGAAGTTGGTAAGTATGCTTTGTGAAGGGAGTTTTGGCATTCTTAGAGCACAAAAACACAACAAAGGGGTGAATATGTGAGTTCCCATCTCATATAATATCCTCCTGTGCAGTCGTGATTTATGTGCCGTGTGAGAAACGAATGCACGGCATCCAACATATCTAATTATTCGGGGAAATCTAATGATCGCTTTGGTTTTCAATTGCAATTAGAAGTTTACCTGTTTCTTTCGATTGAAGTTTGTAAAATGGAAAGTCCACGAATAACTCCAACTCCAGTCAACGTTTACCACTTTTCGATTAATCTCTTTCTTCATCCTTAAAGCTAGTTTAGTGCTCTTTCTTTAGCTTCCTTTTGACGAAGCAGGAGTCCCAACTGAGTAGTCCTGCCTCACTTTGATAGCTTGAAGTTGAAACAGAGAGGCGTTCGCCTTTGCCCACAGCCATAAGCCGATAACATCAACTTCCCTTAGTCCAATCATTGTTTGAAAACCCGCAAGACCCAAATCTAAGTCTTGAGGTCCCTGTCCTCATTCTAACATATCCTTTTCCTCCAGATTTTTTTGTGTCCATATTTACCATGATTGCATTTATTTCTTTTTTTGATAAGTATATATCGTGTGTTTTTTTTTCATAATCCCAAATTGTTCTTCAAATGTCCCAGTTGAGCATATAACGTCCAAAAACCCAGCACATGACTCACGAAAATCTAAGTCCTCTACTATCATGCACACTCGAACTATAACACGATCCCAATTGTCCTGGAAATGTCGCAAAGTTACAAAGAGACCAAACAACACCGGAACAAACAGCAAGAACAAAAGCAAGAAATTACATATTAACGGGATGTATACCTATTCATGCCGTTACACAAAATATCCAAAATGGATTTTTTTAGGTATAAACTCGTATTTCTTCTACGCTGTGCATCTAAGGGATGTGTATAGATGAAGAAATGACGAAAACGTGCAAGAGGAAATATAACATAACCAGTCAATGTCCTGAGCATCTCTTTTGGCTCGAAAGAACAAGCTCTCAAATGATCTCTTTATCTAAGGATGATGCAATCAAGGACTTAAAGGGCTGGATACACATTTCCATATGCGTTAGGACAGTCGCACCTTCAGCAAAATGTAACATCACCCTTTATAGAAGAGACTAGTGGACTTTCAAATCTGATGCTTAAGTTAATAATCATCTCTTTACCAGTGGAGAGAATCAAATAAATGAAGAAATGTTTACTTTTCGAAAAAAAGGAGAATAAATCTAGAAATATGGGAAGACTCCCTTAAAAGAACGTATAGAGAGAGAAAATCAACGTGTGCATTCTATTCTGAAGAGTTTAAAATCGTGCCAACTCTACACATGAAGAGTGTTTAGAAATTCTTAAGGGCTAAAATCATGGGGAGAGACTTTTTTATGTGTATTATAGAGTGTATCTACCACCATTTGAGTGTCAATTATAACAAAGGAAAACACATACTTCTTTTGATTGGAGATCCTAAAAGTGACTGTCTGTCGATAACTCAGACTCCAGTCGACATTCTCTCTCTGTGTAAATCAAGAAATGTCTAGGATAATACATGTCGATGCTATCTAGTCAATCGTGCAGTATGCTATGGGAACATTTTCTGTAGATTTATAGGAGGAAAAAACTTATTTTGACCTTACATCAATTTCATCCAACTGTTAATATCCATATCACGAGTCTTCCACATATCATAGTCGGAGAACTTTCGAATTACAACGAGAAACATCGAAGCACTTCCAACCGTTTTGCATCAAGTGCTTCTACTATTCTAAAAATGCTTCAATAGTTTCGCATCAAGTACAAAAGATTGATACTAACTCTTTCATCTAAGAATGAACGTGAACAACTTGTTAAATCATCACTCCGAGCGATTTCACGCGGAGCTTCTCATTGTTTCGAAGGTGCCCTCAGCATTGGTGCACTAGACAAGAAGCTCTTATAGAGGCAATACCAAATAGCTCATGGTTTCTTGAGAATGTTACGACCACTAAATGCTGCTCTCAGGATTCAATCCCTATTCACTCCTCAAACTCTTGTTGGATTCTCCCAAACTTTTCCGTAGGTGGGATTAATAAAAAAATTCGATGGTCATGATGGTAAGGTTTTACCTGCTGACTCGATGATGAGACCCTAATGCCCTATTCTCTCAGACGAATAAAAAAATGGAGTAACTAGGTAGAGGAGTTGGTGAGTGACTCGCGGTTAATTAGCATTATGAGGGAGTGGATTGATTCATACATTCGATGAGATGAATTTCATTACCTGAAACAAACTAATTCCTAAACCAGACGCCACCCCCACGCCACCCCACACCCCCCCCCCCCAAAAAAAAAAAAAGAGACTAATAATGGTGTGGAGATAAATATCAAGTTGACAGATAGTGACCTTGTTCATTCTGTGAAATCATGTCCTTGTTCCTCCTTCAACAAATGTTAGAAGTTTCAAAAGTTTCTGTGGCACAAAGGCCTTATTATTAGTGAAATTTGCTTTGAAAAATTAACAAGTATCAATCAAAACACATGACTTATTAGGAAGGCTCTAGCTAAGTTGGTATAGTAAAATTCTACTCTCAGAATATGACTTTTTGCAATTTGAGACGCACCTAAAACATTTTAAAATGTACAAGTATTTATATCCAGAATCATGTACAATATCAAAACCTGCGAGCCAACTGCATCAAGTCAGGTACACGATACCTACGTCCTTTGCCCCTTTTAAACTTTAACACCCATGGTTGATAGTTAATATCATAAAAAAAAAAAAAAAAATACCAACGTCTCAAAGTTACAAACTTCAACGCGGAATTATGATCTCTTCTTCGATTAAATTTACCGACTGCTTTGTAAGTTATTTGACACCCGGCTAAAGAGAGGAAAAGAGACAAAGAAGATTAACGTTTTTCTTTTTAAAGTCTTAATTGTTTATTATGTTTTAGTTTTTGGGCCGATGCAGTTCTTTTCGGTCAATATTTGTAGCCTAATAGCCAGGATCGTCCCAAACTTTTCATAAAATGATTTGGCGGCCAGGGAAATCATACCCAAAAAAGAGTCCAAACCGATTGGAATGGGTTCACGTGACATTCCAAATTTCGACCTATTTTTTGGAATTTATAAAACGTGTATTTCGTCGGTGCGCTTATAATAAAATCTCGTCCAGAATTGATCATTTTTTGGTTATTTTTTTTTAAATTAGAGATTTCGCTAGAATCACAATAAATCGAATTTGACTGTTATTAAGAGCTTGAACTTTGGTGCCGAATTTCTGGGAGTTTCGTGACGAAATTAATTGGACAATGTCGATATTATTGTGGCCAACGTTAATATTGCTCGAGATAAATAAAAAGTGAAATTTAGACCGGATGCGGATTTGGAGGATTTGGATCAGTAGACTTTCCTCGTAGTGTGTTTTATTTAGTATCTGTTGGTCTTTTCTTTATTTTGAATTGGGGATTTTTAGGACCGTTGGATCAAGCTCATGAGATCGAATTGTGACCGTTAGATTGCACTCAAGAATAAAATTTGACTTTTGTCCCTCTCTCTCTCTCTCTCTCTCTCTCTCTCTCTCTGTGCCGCGCCCAGCTACGTGCTCGTCCTCCAACCCCCCAGCTACGCATGTCCATTCCCCCTTCCCCCCATGCAAACTCTCTCTCTCTCTCTCTTCCTTTTTCTTTCTTTTCTTTTCTTCTTTCTTCTTCTTCTCTTCTACTTCTTCTTCCTCCTCCCCTGGCCACTGCTCCCGCTTCCTGCTCGACCAATCCCCAGCCCAGCCGCCCACCAAGCCCGATCGCCGCCGGCCGTTTGTCCCGCACCGCCGCTCGCCCAGCCGTCGCGCCATGCATCCCGCGTCGCCACCCTCCCATCGCCACTGCAAGCCCAGCTCACTGCCGCAACTCACCGAGCCGAGCTCGCCCCCACCCAGCTTAGCTCGCCATCACGCGCTGCCGTCCCGGACACTGTCGCCCCTCCCTTCAGCTAGCCACCACCGCCCCAGCTTTTCGGCCCCCAAGCCACCTTCGCCCCTGTTGCTCCGGCAACAACGCAGCTACCTCTGCTTCGCCCTCCCTATTATGGCCGAGCTCGTCGCCGCTGTGTCGTCCAGCCAGCCAGCCAACTAACCAACTTGCCCAGCCACCCAGCTAGCCAGCTCGCCGGCCAACCAGGCCAGCTCGCCTAGCACACCTGCCCAGCCAAGTGCCCAACCATGGCCGAGCCCGTTGCCCACGCCCAACCACTCGCCCAACCCATGGCCAGACAGCCCAAGCTGCTACCTAGCCCGTGGCTGAGTCGCCCAACTGTTGCCCGTCTGCCCAAGCCGTTGCCCCGCCCGTGGCTGGCCACTATGCCCGTACCACGCCAAACCCATTACTGTTCACACGAACCATTTTAGACCCGCGCCGATTTTTCTCAAACCAAATTTAGGTAAGTAACTTCATAAACCCTACCTAGTATAATGGGTATTACTTAGACTTGTTTAGGATATGATTAGTACCGATTTAATGGCTAAGCTTGGATTAGGATCAATATGTAAATATGGTTAATTGGTAGATTAAATTGTAATGGTTATGTGGCATATTTAGTGGCTGATTTATGTGAGTGTGATGACCGGATTGTCGTGGCGTTTGCGGATGAAATTGACGTTTGATTGTGTCGACTTGAGTGTCGGATTAGTGGACTAATGTGGTGAGTTTGTGATTTGAAGTGTATTTGTACGACGTGTGAGAATAGTGAATTGTGATATGGTGTATGTGCATGAGGAATATCCTAAGGCGTGGTTACGCGGGACCAAACCCAAATTGATCAGAGGGCTGACCTAAGGCGTGTTTACGCGAATCATGAGAAAGTGTAAAATGTTTACTGAAGAACGGAGCCTGGATTGATCGAAGGGCTGACCTAAGGCGTGTTTATGTAGGTCGTGAGAAAGAGTAAAATATCCAGTGAGGGACGGAGCCCGGATTGATCGGAGGGCTAACCTTAGGCGTGTTTACGCGAGTCGTGAGAAAGTGTGAAATGTCCAATGAGGGACGAAGCCTGGATTGATCGGAGGGCTGACCTGAGGCGTGTTTACGCGGGTCATGAGAAAAAGTGAAATATCCAGTAATGGACAGAGCTCAGATTGATCGGAGGACTGACCTGAGGCGTGTTTAAGCGGGTCGTGAGAGAGTGTGAAATGTCTAGTGAGGGACGGAACTCGGATTGATCGGAAAGCTGACCTGAGGCGTGTTTATGTGGATCATGAGAAAGTGTGAAATATCCAGTAAGAGACGGAGCCCAGATTGATCGGAGGGCTGACCTGAGGCGTGTTTAAGCGGGTCGTGAGAGAGTGTGAAATGTCTAATGAGGGACGGAACTCGGATTGATCGGAGGGCTGACCTGAGGCGTGTTTACGTAGGTCGTGAGAAAATGTGAAATGTCCAGTGAGGGACGGAGCCCAGATTAATCGGAAGGTGGACCTAAAGCATGTTGACGCGGGTTGTGGAAAGTTGCTCGGCCACGCATGCCAATTGTGTTTGATTAAATTGGGTGAACATACGTGATTTTGGTGCTTGAGTGTTTATATTACGTTCTTAAGTAACTATCGTATTATGGTGATTTAGCTAATGTGCAGGGTTGACACTTGATTTTAAGGCAAGGTAAGTATGCTTGTGCGAAATTGAAAGTGTTGGCTGTTAAATTGCATGTTAAACTTATCTGGGTATGCATTGGCCTTGATGGGTTATAGGTTGTCTGTTTATTGAGATTTATTCTCATTGCTGTAATGCAAACCATTTCAAACTCCCGATCCCAACCATGAGTGATCCGCCTAAACGTTTTGGGATCCTGAGGCATACTAAACACTCGGCGGTGGAGTACCCCATAAGGAACGGAGAGGCCTATGTTAAGCATACCACGGTGGTATGGGTAAATGTGGGTAAACCGGAGTTGCAGCCCAATACATACCGAGTATACTGTTATCGGGATTTATACGGAGTCTATGGACTGCTTCGGCATTTTGATGTCTCATTTAATGGGGGAGGCAAGTGGGACCCCTTAGATGTCCTTGCCCTCGATGGTGAGGTTTTAGATGCCGGAGACGACCCGGTAAACCCTAGTCCTAAACTAGAGCCCGAACTCGAACCTGTGGCCCCTGCAGACCTCGAGCTTGAAGAGGAGTTTGAGGAGTCCGAACCTAAGCCCGAGGAGGAGCCCATAGAGCCCGAGATCGAGGAAGAATTAGAAGAACCAGAGCCCGAGTCCGAACCTGAGGAGGAGCCTATGGTATTCGAACACGAGGAAGAACCTGTGGTGTCCGAGCACAAGGAGGAGCCGATCGAGATCGACTCGAACACGGAGTTGGAGCCTTCAGGATCTGATTCAGATTGGGCACCGTACGAGGATTTGAGTGCTGGGGCCTAGGAGCTTTTTGGTATGGCCATTTTTGTGTATTCCATAGTTTACCCGGCCACTTGTTCCTTTTTTATGACGAAGATGGATACTAACTCTAAAAGCCTAATGTATGAATTTTATGGTCTTAAGCTAATGTTATGGGTTTATTGATTTTCTTTAAGTACTACCATGTTGTCATTGTTTATTGTTTGAGATATTTAATTTCCGCTTCTGCTTGCGTTTGTCTTCGCGTGTTTTGTTTGGGTCGGCGACACGTTTTGGGATGTTGCATTTAATACGACTATCGAAGGGGTGTCGCGAGCCCGTTAGGGTTCGGGGCGTGACAGTCTAATTCCCTAAAAAACTCTCAACTTTAAGTCAAGTCTCAAATTTGCCTCGAACTTTTTTTTTGTCTTAGAAAAGACCCCAAACTTTAGGTCAAATCTCAAATCTAACCTAAACTTTTTTTTGTCTTAGAAAAAACCTCAAAATTTAAGTCTAGTCTTAAATCTGCCTCGAATTTTGTTTTGTGTAGAAAAAATCACCAAATTTTAATTTACTTTAAAAAATATACTCCCGTGATCTAGTCTCAACTTGACGTGGCACTTTCACGTCGATAATAAATCAACATCAACAAAGTAATTTGGCTTTTTTTTAGACAAAGAAAAGTTCGGAGTAAATTAGGACTAAACCTAAAAATTAGGATTTTTTTAAAATTAAAAAAAATTGAGGTAGATTTGTTATCTTCCCTAACTTTCATATCCTAAAATGGTTTTAATTTGGACAATTTCAACAATTTTTATTGGGTTGGATATGTTATCGAATTGGCAATACAACATCTGTTTATACCTATCGCCCCATTACTTCGCTGATATGAATTTGTTATCGACGTCGAAGTGCCACATCAACTTGGAACTGGATCACGAGGGTATATTTTTGAAAATAAATTGAAATTTGCTAATTTTTTTACACAAAACAAAATTCATGACAGATTTGAGATTGAATTTAAAGTTTGGGATTTTTTCTAAGACAAAAAAAAGTTCGAGATAGATTTGGAACTTGACTTAAAATTTGAAGTTTTTTTCTGAGACAAAAAAAAGCTCAGGGCAAATTTGGGACTTAACCTAAAATTGGAGGTCTTTTAGTGAATTCACCCTATTGGAATGTTAGTAAGTTAAAATTATTAACCTCTAGTCTATTAAGTACACTTTTACAGTTTAAAAAAAAAGTTAAAATTTTATTGGGCAGTATGGCTTGGAGTATGGCTTGGAGTTTTACGTAAATGGTAGTATGGCCTGGAGTTGGCGATGTATTCTCAAGCTAAGACTTGCTCTAACACCTATTATCTCTAGCCAAACATACTGTTGCAAAGAGATATACAAGGAATTCAGACATGAGGGATCAGCCGTGGAATGGTATCAATTAATTTGAACCAGTGGTATTAGTAAGCATAATTTTATTGGCTAACTTGTTTGTAGAGATAGACTACCGATAACAGTAGCCATAGAATGATGGTTGGCTTAAGTTGATACTAAGTGTAATTTTTGTATGACTGGTATAGAAGACAGAAATCACTTTTTCTTTGAGTGCACTTGGATAAGCAGTGTATGGCGTAGTATTCTGGCACAAAATGGAATTGGCGTTCTGCAAGAGGTTGGAATTTAGAACTTCAATGGATGATCTGGGCCACCAAGGGTAAAAAATTTGAGGCAAAACTCCTCAAGCTGTCTTTCTTAGCGACTATCTACTGCATATGGATGGACCGCAATCGCAGACGGATTCAAAACAAGTTGATTGAGGCTCATCTTCTATTAGCTAGGATACAAAAGGTTGTGAGAGCTAGGGCGTCACTCTACCAACGGTGTAGACCTTCCCACGCAAATGTTTTATTGGCTAGTGTATGGAGGCTTCCTTCCTCCATCTTCTTGCATAATTAGTCTATTTGAAATGCTAGGGGTTTCTCTTGAGCTTTTGTACTTCATCTGATTAATGATATTCACATATTTATAAAAAAAAATTAAAATTATTAATTCATTATTAGTAAGTTACCAATTAATTTCAAATACTACCCATGTGGTTCCGTAAACTACTAAGTATAATGAACTTGACAATATTCCAATAAATTAGCAAATCACCAACTTCTTTAAAATGTTACAAGTTGGTTAGTATACATCCAATCCTCTATAGATTTGCCAACAACCCAAAAAATAAGTAAGCTAACAATTGTTTCTTTCAAATATTACAAGTACGGTTAGTAACCTACGGCACCATAATGAATTTACCAATATCCGAATAAATTCGTAAGTTACCAACTTTTTTTTCCAAATTTTATAAGTATACTTAGTGAACTACCAAGACTAAATTTCCAAACTTCAGTAAATTATTAATTTATTGAGATGTTGGTAAATCCATTGTAGTGTGAGTAGTCAATTAACCACACTCTAAAACTCAGAACCAGTAGCTAATTATTTGGATGTTGATAATTTATTATAGTGATAATAATTTACTAACTATATTTCTAAAATTTAAAAGAAATTGATTTTTAAATTCATTTGGATGTTGGTTCATGATAATGTTAATAATTTACTGACAGATTACATGACAAGCAAGTCACTGATCATACTTTTTTTTTTACCAATGGTGTTTGAAACTATCAGTAACTTAGAAAATCTGACAACCACGGTAAATTTCTCATTACCAGACCCTGGATTCCTCTTAAACAATGAGATAAAAAAGAAAAGAAAAGAAAACAAGAACGCCATCGTATTTCCGTGATCTTTTGAGTGATTCACTTGCTTGATAGCCCATGTATTATCAGTTAATTCCGTGATCTTTTGAGTGATTCACTTGCTTGATAGCCCATGTGTTATCAGTTAATCCGCTGTAATAGCACGTCTGGCCCTTCTACTATGTATTCACATTGTGGAGAATTGTTTCTATGCTTTTCCCAGAGTCCTTCATTGTGATTTGGATTACATGCAAAAAAAAATTTCTCAGGTCTCGAAATTGAGAAAGGAAATATAATCTTAGGAAAGGCATACATTGAACATTGGAGGGCCCTATGCCATTATCAACTTCGTGTCCTGATTTTGAATTTCCCTCAACATGCAATTAGCAGCAAAGGCATAAACAAGACGAAAATGGAATTTGCTAACATAATTTCACATCATTGACAATCAAAACATCATGATTATAATGACACAAAGTACTGCTAAATTCTTACCAAAAAAAAAGGTACTGCTAAATTGCTGAGCAACACTAAATTGCAAAATTACATGATTTGCACTTCCCATGCCGTTCCGTTGACGGCTTGCTCGAACAAGCTTGAAACTAAAAAAAAAAAAAAAAGTGGTTACTGCTCATAAGGAGGAACAAACCAACTAGTAAGACAATTCAGCTTGAACAAGAAAGCAAGAACTTGACGAGATCAATAAAGCATTGGACTAATTGATGTAGAGAACAGGCCTGTTACTCTTTTCTCAGTATCCTCCTCAACTCTGTTACGTTCATTGCAACAATCACGTACACCATGTCTGTTTTCCGATCCACATAGTCAAAGTAGGTGCGTCTCCAATTGTTCTTGTACACCAAATTGCCAACAACTCCCCTAAACCCGGTTGCAAACCCGGACATTATGACGAAGTAGAACATCACCTTTTCAAGCTTACCTTCTTCATTGGCATCTTCTTCTGGTACTTGAGGGGCCTCCGCACCTGGGCATTTCTTTTGTAGAGGATCGCCACAAAGTAGAGGATTGTCGGCATAAATGGAAGGATCATCAAGGGTCTGGACTTGATTTCCTCTTGGAATTGGCCCCGTGAAGTTGTTGTGTGACAAGTTTAGTTTGCTCAGTGATGTGAATGCAGAAAAGCTTTGTGGGATTGTTCTTGAAAGGCGATTGTTCGAAAGATCAAGTGACTCAAGCGATTTCATGTCTCCAATCATAGTCGGGATGCCTCCAGAAAGGAAGTTACGTGATAAGTTCAAGCCTCGCAAACCGAAGAGCAAGGTAAGCTCTCCAGGGATTGGTCCAATCAATTTGTTGCTTGAGAGATCCAAACTGACCATAAGCTGTAGATCAAGTGTTGTGTAGTCAAGGTCCATCCCCTTCACGACCTGTTGCACATGCTCTTGATTCCAATATGCTGGAGCAATAAGAGACGTCCCCTGAGGTGCGGGTGCATAAGCAGGGGAGAGTGAGTTGCCTTCATCTATGCTTTTGTTCAGTTTCATTCCTTTCATATAGTCAAGACAATGTGGAATCAATCCTGTAAGATTATTCATTGCTAGGTCCAATATTTGCAGTGCAGAGAGTATGCATAGCTGTGAAGGAATACTACCATTGAAAATGTTGTCTTGCAGTCTAAGAATCCGTAGTAACTGAAAGCTTGGTCCAATCCAATGTGGAGCACTTCCAAAGATTTTGTTCTCGCCGAGATCCAAAATCAGCAAGTTCACGCAGTACATCATGGTCGCAGGAATTTCTCCATGGAGACTATTGTTGTTCAGATGTATTGACGTAAGCCCAGTTAAATTTCCCAAAGAGCTCAGCATGACTCCAGACAACTTGTTGGATGATAAATCAAGGAGTCTCCAAGGGTTCTCCTTCCAACATGCAGGAATTTCGCCAACTAATTCATTCCGTCCAAGGTGCAACTCGGACAGATACTCCATCTCGCATAATGAGGTGGGTATTGGACCACTTAAGAGATTATCATTCAGATACGAGGAATCCAAATCAGGCGTCTCTTGGCCAACATCTTGTGGGGTAGGTCCTGAGATTGAGTTGTGAGAGAGATCTAACAATTGCAGGTCAGAAGAAAATTTCAGCAGAGATTCGTTTATTTGGTTGTAGTAAGAGATTCAGGTGGTAGAGTGACATGAGATCTAGCCAATCTGGGAGAGCTCCTTTAATGGAGGCATTGGACAAAGCTATCTCAGTTGCATTGACTTGAGTTCTTGTCCTTCGCAGAAATTCCGTGGCAAACTCGCAAGACATCATCCCAATGAACGTGAGATTGAAGGGCGGTATCCAGTCGGAATCCAACTCCAAAGCTAAATTGTTGTTGCTGATATCTAAATGAGATAGGATCGAGAGTTTGGGGAAATTAATTTCGGAAACAGTTCCTCTCGAGGACTTCGCTGAAAGATCTAAATAGGAAAGATATTGAAGTTGTCCAAGACTTAATGGAATAGTGTCTTTTAGAAGGTTGTGATTGAGATCTAAAACCACTAAGACTCACAATCTTCCTAATGCAAATGAAATATTCCCTGTTAATTGATTATGTGATATGTCAAGTATTTTCAAGTTTTCAAGTGAAACAGCCAATTTGGCAAAGCTCCCCGAAGTAAATTATTATTTATCTCCAAGAGCTCCAAGTTTTTCTCGATAAGCCCCAAAGAATTTCCCTCAACTGAAAATATCTCTTCATAAAGTTCATTATGGCCCAAGAATAGTGACTTGAGGAACTGGTTGTTCCTTAAGATAGTGAATAACACCCCTTCAATGCTTTGCAAAAGATTGTGTGCAAGATTGAGATCGACAAGACTTCTCTAGTTATCGAGCCACCTTGGTATTGAAGAGCTGAAAAAGTTTGATGAAAGATCAAGGTGCTAGAGAAAAGTCATGTTTTAAAATATAGTGTTTGGGATGAGACATTCAGTGTAATTGTTTGAAAGATTGAGGTAGTGAAGATGAAGAGAAGTACAATTGGCCAAGTGATCAAAAGGCACGTAATGATTATGAAGCCTACAAGTGGCTAGGCTCAAATGTGATAAAGATGGGAGTCTGGTGATCACCTGCATGAGGTCTCCAGAAGATTCGATAGCATTCAAGCCGCTTGACTCGATAGCATTCAAGCTGCTCGTGTCAAGGTACACTAATGCTTGAAGATGCAAAACCCATTGCATGTCATCAAGAAGAACATAGAAAGAGTTGGACAAGTTAAGGTACCTCAAATGCTTCATCGAGCCGATGAATTTGGGCATGTACGCATAGGGGAAACAGATCTTGCTCAAGTCTACATCTCAAGTTGAGCAAAGAAGAGTTTAGTTCATTAGCTATGGAATAAATCTTTGGGAGCCAGAATTCACCTCCTGGTGTGATCTGGAGCATGACAACGTGTCCATTTACTTGGTCGCATGTCACTCCGGTCTATTGGCAACAATATATGCTGCTCCAAGAAGAGAGGATGTCAAATGGGTCTGAGAGAATTTGTCTGAATTGTACCAAAGCATCCTTTTCTTCTTCAAAGTAAATGGAGGTTGAGCTTCTGTTTCTACACAAGCATACACGTGCGTTATCTAAAATTAACATCAAATTTACTAGTGCAAGGACTTTCACACTATCATGTCCCGCCATGCATGATGATGAGATTAAAACAAAAGCTCTATTGAACGCGAAAGCCACTCAATTAGGCTTCAAGTTTTTGATTTGGGTGCATTTTTTAAAGGGTTCTGAGTGGATTCTTAAGAGTGGACAAGGGACATTTATAAAGAGTCGGAAAACAATTGACAGGGAACAAACCAATTATTGCACTTTATCGTCTGTGAGGATGAACCCGCAGCATTATTATGGAAAATTATGTACGGCTAAGGTTTGCCGTGCAAGACCCGCGAGCACCAAGTCAGTCTTGAGGTCCATGTTGTTATTTTACACAACGACTTGGGTCTATATTGTTCTGTTTGCATTTCTTTTAAAGAATTGCACATTCTAACAGGATTTTAATGAAATGGACGTTCTCTCAGTGTGTGTAATTCCAACAATTTCCAGGATAATACATGTCGTTGTTATAGATGCTGTAGGATCATTAGGAAAAGGCTGACTTTTGATGTTAGATCAATTTCATTTAACTGATTAAGTTCATAATACTAGCCTTCTCCGTTGCGGTACTTCTAGGGGATAAATATACATCAATTGCTTCTTTTACCTTCATACATCTAATGTGGGACTTCATATTTTCACATCTCTCAAATGCGCACTCAACAGTAATTTCGTGCAAAGGTTAATAATTTTAGCTGGTTTGCAGATTACTCAAATAAATGTTGATAAATTGTTATGGAAGTTGGTAAGTATGCTTTGTGAAGGGAGGTTTGGCATTCTCGGATCACAAAAACAGGATTCAAAGAGGTATGTTCCCATCTCATATGATATCCTGTGCATGATCTAATTATTCGGGGGAATCTAATCATCGCTTGATTTTCACTTGCAATTGGAAGTTCACATATTTCTTTCGATTAAAGTTTGTAAAATGTAAAGTCCACGAATAACTCCAACTCCAGTCAACGTTCAGGGCTCTTTTTTATTTTCTTTTTGGTGAGGTGGCAGTCCCAACAGAGTAGTCATGCCTCACTTTCATAGCTTGAAGTTGAAACGGAGAGGCGTTCGCCTTTGGCCACCGCCATAAGCCGATAACATCAACTTCCCTTAGTCACATCACTGTTTGAAAACCCGCAAGACCCAAGTCTAAGTCTTGAGGTCCATGTCCTCATTCTTACTGATCCTTTTCCTCCAGATCTTTCTATGTCCATGTTCATCTGGTTGCATTTATTTATTTCTTTCATAAGCAAATATCATGTATTTTTGTTTTTTATAATCCCAAATTGTTCTACAAATGTCCCATTGAGCATATAATGTCCCAAAACCCAGCACAAGACTCACAAAAATCAAGTCCTCAACTATCATACACGCTCGAACTATAGCACGATCCCAAATGTCCTGGAAATGTCACAAAGTTTTAAAGAGACCCAACAACACTGGAACAAACAGCAAGAACAAACGCAAGAAACTAGATATTAACGGGACGCATGCCTAATTAAGTCGTTACACAGAATATCCATAATGGATTTTTATGAGAGACTTTGTTATGCTTGTGCATTCAATTATCATAGAATGTATGTACAGCCATTTGAGTGTCAATTATAACAAAGGAAAATGCATACTTCGTTTGATTGGAAATCGTAAAAGTAACTGTCTGTAGATAACTCAAACTTCGGTCGACGTTCTCTCTCTGTGGAATCAAGAAATGTCCGGGATAATACATGTCGATGTTTATCGAG
This sequence comes from Syzygium aromaticum, assembly GCA_024500025.1. Classification (NCBI taxonomy): domain Eukaryota; kingdom Viridiplantae; phylum Streptophyta; class Magnoliopsida; order Myrtales; family Myrtaceae; genus Syzygium; species Syzygium aromaticum. The sequence goes on from CM044895.1 coordinate 1,922,631, forward strand.
TCAATTGTGCAGAATGCACTGGGATCATTTTCTGTAAATTTATAGGAGGAAAATACTGACTTCTGAAGTTATACCAATATCATTCAACTAGTAATGTTCATATCACTAGCCTTCCCCATACTGTATTCGAGAACTTTCGAATCACAACAAGAAACATCAAGCAACTTCAGACTAACTACCCACTATGAATTCCCAGGCTTCTAGTATTCTGAAAGCGCTCCAGTAGTTTTGCATCGAATACAAAAGATTGACATCAACCTTTCATTATATCTAATAATGAACACAAATCATCCCTCATAGCGATTTCATCCTGAGCTTCTCATTGTTTAGAAGGCGCCTTTGGCATTGGTGCATCGGACAAGAAGCTCTTAAACAAGGCGAGCGCCTGAGAGGGGAGATACAACGGCACTTCATGTCCCAAGCCCATCACAGCAACGAAAGTCAATCCTACATATTCATCGATCCAACCTGCAAGCTGGGTAACCAAAGAACCTAGTTTTAGTGAATCGTGAATGACTGTATGAAAGCTTTTCTTTTGACTGATTTCAATTGCGCTAACCTGATCGTTGTGGTTCCAGGTGTACCATTTCTTCTGTACCTTCAACTTTAGGGCCGCAGTGGTTTGTCGGGTTGTTGACAACGGAACAGTTGCATCTGTTGTCCCACTACTCAAGAAAAGACAATGATCCATGAAAGGTCGACACTCGACACCACTAAATTACGGTAAGAGAATACATACCTTTGTGATGAATTGGAAGAAATGTCTATTGCTACATATGAATGGGCACTAGTCCTACCAATTAATTCCACCATAGGTATATCTCAAGTCTATTCGGCATATTCTACGCTACATTCTTGTTTCGGGTAACTTGATACACCTCACCTATATATCCAGATCCGCAAGTGGGTCCCTATCAGTTCTTTAAGGATTGGTAGGACCGAGGATTTTGCATCACTTTTTCTGTATCTGATATGGACATTCCATTCACTGCACAAACCAAATCACAAGATTAATCTCCCGAAGTTTCGCATGCCCTTGATTTGAACAAAGTTCTTGTCTCATGAACAAGACCTGCAGAGAGTGTGGTTCAATGGAATATAGGAGGTGTTGACGCGGAAGGACTCTTGAACCTCTTTCCTTTTCATGTATTTCACAGTGTCAGTCTCCAGGCAGAAATCCTCCCCATTTTTATACATCAAATCCTGCTTCCAGAGATAAAGATTGGATAAACTTTGAAGCTATTGCTTTATATTTCTTTTCTTGCCTCTGAAATAAATTTGGGAGCTGTCTCACCTGTGTGGAGTTATTCCCGCATGGTCTTACATATGTGTTATAGCCATTTACATCTCCAATTTCATTTGTGTTTGCTTCAATCCATGCCTTACGGCAGCCTTTGGGATCTCCATCCACAGTGCAAAAGTTCCGCATATTTTCGTATTTAGTGTCTGAAATAAGCCCGTGATTCCAAAAGTACTCGTACCTTCCAGGATCTCCAGTTGGTCGGTCAAGAGTAGGATTTCCTAACTAAAATTTTTCCCCAACAAAAGAGCCAAAGATTAGTTCAATTCAGCAGTAAAAAGGATCTGCTTCCACCAGAGATTCCATGTTAATTATCTCACCAAGAATCCCTTCAGATTGATTTTCGGCCGCGTGATACCTTTGTTATGATTTAGTATCAGTCGAGCGAGTTGAGGAACATAATGGCCTAAGGTCCAGATTGAGCTTGTGAGTGACATAATCTGCGCTGTATAAGTAGGATCATTAGGGTCCAATGGTGACAAATATACATACCGGCATAGCCCTATCCGGCAAGATAAAAGTCTCTGTACTTGAATTTTGGGAAGACCTCAAGCCATTTATTTAAAAAAACATAATTGTCCATGGCTGATATCAGAACAAAGGGGATATTAATTGATCTTTTGGAAGAAATTTATCATCAAGACAAATAATTAATCAGTGAAAACAATACAAAGAGATAAGCGAGCCGAAAGTCCCGACCTGTGCTATTATCTCCATCGGGCTCAACAACACTGCGAACAGAATATCCAACACCAGAAGGGGAATCAAGGAAGAGCAAATTTACCTCTGCAACAAAACAATGGGATGATATGAGTAAATTGTCATCTAAAATATGACCCCTTAGCTATGCCGCATTGTCCATTGAGTGTGAAAGAAATCACATCCATTACCACTTTCATTTGTTCAAATAAATTTCCCCAAAATGAACCATTTAGTCTCGCTACATGAAAAATTCATTGCTTTGGTTTCTGTTGGCAGTGTCCTATCGCACCACAAATTAGCATCATAGAACTTCACACATACTTAACAACCATTCACGTCATTCAATAGATGATTGCTCCTAAATATTTAAGCATTGCTCAAATAAAATTACCAGTGTTCCATGAGAATTGTCTCTTGGAGAGTTTCCCATTCGGCAGGACCCGAAAGAATCCGATCTCTTGAAAAGCTCCATAGCCTATTGAAGAGCAACCCGGTCCTCCATTGAGCCAGAGGAGAAGAGGTTTAAGGTCTGCGTCGACAGACGCTTCAACCAACAAGTAAAATAGCTTCTTGTTCTGATCAATGGATACGTATCCGGAAAACTGAGAAAAAATGACGTATTTAGGTTGCCTGGGCAAGTTCGTGATCTCGGCATCTGCTTCTCTTGCAGTGATAGACAACATGAGTAAGCTCAACAAGAGAACGTGAGAAGCGTTTCTCGGTGAGAGTTTTTCCATCTTTTATTCTGTGTTTTGGTCAGGCTCCTTAATGTTCTTTAGAATCCTTTTCTCTTTAAACTTGAGTGTTTTATACATACACACACATATATAATTATATTTATAAGTGTTTGTTAGAAGTCAACATCTACTTACCTAAGCTACCATAAGGCTAAATAGTAGGGAAATATTAGGAATGCTCGATAAATGTTTTCCCATGGATGTGTCTGAACGTGTGAATTTTGGTTGCATGTCTCCCTCGTGGAGCCGGAAGTGGAGCAGCGATAGTCTCCAACAGAGCAGTAAATAAGAGCCTATAAATAGGGCATTGGAATTTGGAAGGCCCTAGAATTTAAGACGAGAGAGTTTGTCAGAGTAATTAAATATTAAATTATACTTTTATTTAATAATTTAAAATTTTAAAATAGATTTGATTCAAAAAAAAATTTTAAAATAATTGACAGTAATCCCATAAAATCTTAGAAAAAAGTGCCAAAAAAGTCTTAAACCTTTTACATTAGTGCTAATTTAGTCCTAAACCTTTTTTTTGTGTTAATTTAGTCCTAAACCTTTTGTATTGGTACCAATTTAGTTCTAAACCTTTTTTTGGTGCCAATTAAGTCATAAACTTTTTAAATTGATGCAAATTCAGTCCTAAACTTTTTGTTTTTGTGCTGATTTAGTCATTCTGGCCAATTTTGGCCAGAATTTGCCGACGTAGACGCTTGTCAACCAGAAACTAGTCACTGGTGCCGACGTGGTGCTGACATGGACAAATTAAATAAATTTTTTATATTTTTTTGAATTTTTATTTTTTTTCCTTTTTTTTTCTTTTTTTTCACTTTTTTTTTTGTCTTTTCCTTCATCTGGCCGGTCGCCGGTCCAGCGACCAGCTAAAGGCTGGCGAGGTTAACCTCACCGGCCACTGGCGAGGGCGGCCTCACCTTGGTTGGGCGAGGGCGACCTCACCGGCCATTGGCAAGGGCGACCTAGTCCGACCAAGGCGAGGCCGCCCTCGCCAGTGGCCGGCGAGGCTGCCCTCGCTGGCCAAAGGAATAAGAAGAAAGAAAAAAAAAATGAAAAAATATAAAAATATAAAAATAAAAATTCAAAAAAATATTAAAATATTATTTAATTTGTCAATGTCGATGCCGGTGATCAGTCGCCGGCTGGCAGGTGTCCACGTCGACAAATTCCGGTCAAAATTGGCCGGAATGACTAAATTAGCACAAAAACAAAAGATTTAGGATTGAATTAGCACTAATTTAAAAGGTTTAGGACTTAATTGGCACCAAAAAAAGATTTAAGACTAAATTGGCACCAATGTAAAAGGTTTAAGACTGAATTGGCACCAAAAAAAGGTTTGGAACTAAATTGGCACTAATGTAAAAGGTTTAGGACTTTTTTGGCACTTTTCCCTAAAATCTCATATGATATCAAAACTGAAGGTCCTAAGTTATCTTTTCAAGCCCCATTTGATCGCCTGTGAGGGAGTGAAATATAAAAGGGTCAAGAGAGTGCATCTTTATATGCGCTAATTACCCTTTTAGTGTCTTGTGCCTAACATGAGAAAATACATTGTAAAAATTGGGTTCATTAAAATTTTATTGGAGTGATATATTTATACCGCATCTTGATGATATAAATGTATTTTGAGTTGCTTATTATAATTATCTCGTGTTACCGCCGCTACACTTCCACAATCCAACAATCTACGTGTTTTAGAGTCATGTCATTAACAGAAGAGACAAGACTGTTAAATAGAATATAGATGAGTGCTCGTAAATATTGAAGCATTGCTTAATAAAATTACATGTGTTCCATGAGAATTGTCTCTTAGGAGCATGACTTCAAGAGCCCCTCATTTTCATATTCATGTGAACACATTTATAGTATGCTTACAAATAGTTCCCTCCTATTAGCCTTACCTAAGCTGCGCGGTAGCTTTTATATCAGATCTCTTGAAAAGCTCCATACCCAATTGATGAGCAACCAGGTCCTCCATTGAGCCAGAGGAGAAGAGGTTTACACTCTGCATCTCATGACAACCAACCAATAGACTTAGCCTTTCTTTATCTCATTTACCCATACATATCCCAAATACTGCAAGACCTTCAATAGATGAAGCAGCAAATGCCAAGATCACCACAAAGTGAAGTTTTGCTCGGTATTTGGGATATGTATGGATAAATGAGAAAAAGAAGCTATTCTATAGGTTGGTTGAAGCCTCGTCAGATGCCGAGTGTAAACCTGCTTTCCTCTGGCTCGACGGAGAGGACTTGGTTGCTCATCGATTGGGTATGGAGCTTTCCAAGAGATCTGATCCTTAAGGGGAACTTTCTAAGAGATATTTAATGTGGCTTAGGTAAGGCTAATAGTAGGGAACTATTAGGAAGCATACTATAAATGTATTCACATCAACATGAAGATGAGGAGCTCTTGAAGTCATGCTCCTAAGTTCAAGGGATGTGTCTTCCAAAGTTTGCAGGCTTCAAGCCTATGCATGAACGTGTGAATTTTCGTTGCACGTCTCCCTCGCGGAGCCGTAATTGTAACAGAGATGGTCTCCAACAGAGCAGTAGATTAGAGCCTATAGATAGGGCATTGGAAGACACAGTGATCGTCATATGACGATCACACGCGAGGGAGCGAAATATAAGAGTTCAGTGTGTCTTCATATGAGCTAATTTTCTTTCAGCGTCTTGCGTGCGTGGTGTGAGAAAATAAATTGTAAAAGTTACGTGCGATTATATTTCATTTGAGTGATCTACTCGGACGGCATTTTAATATAAGTGTATCTCGTGCTATCACCAATATGCTTCCGCAATCCAACAACATACGTGTTTTGGTGTCAACTAATTAACCGAACAGTCGAGATTATTAGGGAAAAATATCAAAAAAGTCCTAAATCTTTTGCGTTGGTGTCAATTTAGTCCTAAACCTTTTCCATTTGTGCTAATTTAGTCCTAAATCTTTTTTTGGTGCCAATTCAATCCTAAACATTTTACATTTGTGACAATTTAGTCCTAAATCTTTTTTTTTGTTTCAATTCAATCATAAACCTTTTGCATTTGTGCCAATTCAGTCCTTCAACACGTGAATAGCTGTTAGCCGGAAGGACTGAATTGGCACTAATGCAAAAGATTTAGAACTGAATTGGCACAAAAAAAAAAGTTTATGACTAAATTGGTACCAATGCAGAATGTTTAGAACTAAATTGATACCAAAACAAGATTTAAGATTAAATTGGCATAAATACAAAAGGTTTAGGACTGAATTGGTACAAAAAAAAAGGTTTAAGACTAGATTGGCACAAATGTAAAATGTTTATGACTTTTTTGACACTTTTCTCGAGATTATTGTATGGATTTTTCGCAATTAACAGCAATTTGTATCTCCATTCGCATTGATGGAGAAATTGTCTTTTTGCCCTTTATTTTTCAGCATTTCGGAACAACGCACAAGTGAAATATACCTTCCACATGTGTTTCAAAGCGCGAGAATATCTCCATTGGAAGGGGGCTATATAATTGAAGACACCCTTACTTTTGGTTTGCATCATCGGAAGTGACCGATCGATCTACAGTTCGTAAGTCGATCAAAGGTGGAAGCATTTCTTGACGCAATTCCCCGATCCTGAGTGAATGCAATTGTTGTAACAGCGAAATTCTGCTTCTAAACCCGGGAAATCCGAAAAGTTTTTCGAAGCTTCCGTGCAGTCCTCGCCGGCCGAGCAACAGTTTGGGACGCCAAGAGCCACCAACGCCATCGAAGACAGGATACAGCCGATCAGCATCGGTACTGCCGCTTGTTTACGAGGCATTGCAGCCACCTGCAATACAATGTTAAAGCCAGAACATATAACATACCAACAAATGGGGTTAACGTACTCTTAATATAGTGTGGAATCGTCACTGTGCAGTTCTATTTCTCGTTCTCTATTCTTGCAGGTTTTAGAAGGGCTTATGAACTACTGATATGAACTCTGGCAATGCACTGCGAAAATTTTGGAATCTTGGAGAGTTTCCATGAAGAGGTTTCTTAATCAAGTGAAGTCTGAAATTGAATGCTCATTATTGGTAATTGATGCGTCCGATGTTAAAACTGTCCAGAATTTATAGCAGAAAATACATACATGATTAAAAGGAAAATTTGTCCAAAAAGTCATCAACCTATTACACTTTGGTAAGTTCTAAACATTTCAACTATGTCAATTAAGTTATAAATCTTTTGATAATTTACCAATTTAGTTATTCTGATCAATTTTGGCCAAAAATCGCTAACTTGGATGCTAGCCCTTCTGCATGGCACTGTCAGCACTAATATAGATATTTTTTATAATTTTTTGTAATTTTTATTTTATTTTGCTTTTTTTCATGTGCCAATGAGGGTCGCTGGTGACCCTCGCCAGCTGCAAAGGTCTCACCCAAATTGGGCGAGGCCGCCTCGCCAGCCGCAAAGGTCTCACCCAAATTGGGCTACGGCTGCCTCGGCCGCTGCCAGTGGTGTCCCGCGGCGAATCCGTCAGGATGCCCCGAGCCTTCCGCCCCTAGAGACTTCAAGTTCTACCTCAAAGATCTTGTCCCCATGCTCCCGATCGACGATCGCTTCTCCGACGAGAAAATCATCTCCCTCCAGCACCTTGTCGCATCAAGCGCCCTCTGCGGTGAGCCTCTAGTCACCGGAGAACAACTCCGAGCGTATGCGGAGAATCAAAATGAACTCAAATCGCTGGAAGGAGCTCCTCCACCTCAAGAAGATCTACCAGAATCAGAACCCTAAGCGCGCTAAGTCGACTCAGAAAAACACCCAACCTACGTCCAGATCGGTGATGCATTTTCTCCATCATAGCTCCAAATCTACCTCTGACGCCTCAAACCTGAGCTTCCTGCTGCTTAGAGAATCCTCTGACGGCAAGTCCATCTCGATCTCTTCGCGTCACTCAGTGTCCTCTTCGCCAGAACTGGCAAGGGTGTGAACGCCCGCGGCCGGCGAGGCCGCGATCGCCTCGCCCAAGGCCTTCACAACACCGCCAATGGCAGCTAAGGCAGCCCTCACCTAGTCTGGGCATGACCGTTGTGGCCGGCGAGGGAAGATAAAACAAAGAAATAAAGGAAAATAAAAATTAAAAAATTATCCACATTAGCGTCAATGGTGCCATGTAGTATTGGCGTCCATGTCAATGATTTCCGGTCAAAATTGACCGGATAAACTCAATTGACAAATTGTCAAAAAGGTTGAAGACTGAATTGGCCAAAATAGAATAGGTTTACGATTTTTTGGACAATTTTCCTCATTTAAAACGCGTTTCTTCAATTCCAATTGGGTTTGCATTAACACATTGGTGAATATGCTGTTTATTTTCTGCCTAAAGTATGTTCAATACCTTGTTATTATTGACGTCTTAGTGCATGATTTTAACAAATTAGCAATTTCTTAAGATTTTGGTAACTACTGCAACGAAAATATTTTTCGTTGACTACTTTTTCTACATGATATAAGCATTCATTTTTCGAAAAATATTTTTCAAATTACTCATTTTCCGCGAAACGAACGCACCCTAAAATTAAAAGCAAACGTGGATTGGTACATACGATCGTGATTTGCAGCAAGGGTTTTGTGCTTCTTCACTAACATCGAGCCTGATTTATGTTAGGTGTCGGTTGATAGTAAAAAGATGAAGGAACATTTCAGAACAACTTAAACGTGAACAAAGATTCCAATAAAAATGGGAAATGCACTTGGTTTACGTCATTGGAAGTAACCGATTAAGTTTACAGTTCGTCGGTCAGCCGAGGCCTGAGCCTTTTGAGAAGCAATTCCCCGATCCCGACTGCATGCAATGTTGTAAACAGCAATGATCTCCATCCGTTTCTGGGAATCCCGCATAGTATTTCGAAGCTTCCACGCAATTCTCGTCGTCCAGCAACTGTTCGGCGCGCCAAGAGCTACCAGCACCATGGAAGACACGATACATCCGATCAGCATCAGTGCCGTAGCTTGTTTATAAGCCATTGTGAGCACCTGCAGTACAATGTTAAAGCCAGAACATGTAACGACATACCGACCATGCTAGATCATATTTGTCATCGTCAAATGAAGCGTGCGCGTGAGGGTTTAAGCTGGTCTCTTCTCTGGTAAATGAAGGAGGAGCTTAGATTTTGATTGATCATGTTGACATAATTCTAAGTATATGATTGTGTTCATAACATGTGCAGAAATGCTGAATCATACCTGTGCAGTCCTTCTTCTTGCTCTCTATTCTTGCAGGTCTGTGATGGGGTTACGAACTACTGACATATACCCTGGCAATGCGGTGTGAAGATTTTGGAATCATGGAGAGTTTCTGTAAAGAGGTTTCTTAATCAGCTGAAGTCTGAAAATGAATGCTCATTATTGGTAATTGATCCATCTGATGTTAAAACTGTCCAGAATCTATAGCACAACATACAAACATAATTAAAACACATCTATTCAATTTCAATCGTGTTTGAATTAACGCAAGATAATTGTCCAAAAAGTCATAAACGTGTTGTTCTTTTGTCAATTCAGTCCTAAACATTTTAATTTTATCAATTGAATCCTAAACATTTTTACGTTTTGCTAATTGAGTTCATCCGATAAATTTTGACTGGAAATTACTAACGTTGATGCTGACTGTCCAATATGGCATTGCCGATGCTGACATGTACGATTTTTTAATAATATTTAATTTTTTCGAATTTTTTAGTTATATATATATTTTTTCTTTTTTCTTTCTCTTTCTTTTTTTTTTTCCTTCCCTTCTTCCTTTAACCAATCGTCGAGCCTCGGCGATCAGCCAGAGACAAAGGGCAGCAAGGGTGAGCTTCGCCAGACTTCCCAACCTCTAGCAAAACAAGTTTAAGCCTCACCTAGCCATGATGAGGCCATCTTCCCCAGCAAGGGAGGAACTGACTTCGCGCAATTATTAATTTTGACATACAGAACTTATGATTCGCGGTTTGATCACCAACTCTACATGCTAAACATGTAAATCGGGTCCATCTGCCCAATGGGCGAGTAAGCAAACCACTCATTTGATATGCAACACCTGTATCCATATCATATTAACTGAGGCACCTAAAGTTTTCAGATATGAAATTCATGTCTAAAAATCTATCGTAAACTCCTAAAGTGCGAAATTAAACTATAATCGCATGAAAGCACAATTTGTCCTAAAAGATGATGTTCACTTCCTTATGAATTTTTCCCATTTGAACCCACACTTTATCTAGGATCCGGGCCCATAGTACTCTCAATTAGCCTGGCCCACCCAATTCTAGAACATTAATCGAGCCCAGTGGCTTATTTGCTCGAACCAACAAAGCTAAAGAGGTTTTTCTTTTTTCTTTTCTTTTTGCCCTACAGATTAAGAGCTTAATTGTTTGTCAAATAGAAGTGCTATTCGTGCAATTACATTTTCTTATAGCTATTAGAACTTTCGATTTGATTAGTACCAACCAATGCGTACAATTGCCCCTATCCAGGTGTCTTGTATAATGTTTGATCAATAGACAAATGTTCATTGTGATTTTGACCTAAGAGTTCGCATTTATGTAAAAGTGCAACCCTTGTGATCATGACCTACGAGTTTGCATGTATAACCCTCTCAAGCACCAAATCTTCATTGCCATTGCTTGACAATCTTAATGCTGTGGCTTCAAGTTTTCAGCTTGGTTACATTTGTCTAGGCATTGGGAAGTTGGTTTGGTTTTTTCTTCAGACCAGACAAATGGCATTTATAGAGAGCCGGGGAAGGAATGACAGTAAATTTATTCACTTATTGTTCGATCGAAGGGCATTTGTTTAAACCTTCTAGCGAGACAATTATACAGTTCAGTACACATGATTTAAGTCTTGAGTTCAATAGTGATGTTTAACATACATTATGAGTCTATCTTCTAACCTTTTTTAAGTGTTCTCCATAAGAAATTCTCCAGAGACTTGACCCCAAAGCCCGCCTTGATGAGGCAATTAGATTTCAAAACCACACATTAATTTATTAGCTTGATGACAACCCAAGAGGATTACTTCCTTTAGATTACATAGCCATGCATGTCTTGATAAAAGATGATTCGCATAATACAACAACAACATGACAGGCTATCAAATTACACCACCCCAGGAAAAGCAGTGCAGACGAAAAAGATTGTATATTACATGATGCAGCAGATACATTGAGTTTGAGCTAGGGAGGACTGTTCCGACACTCATACAATATCACCGATTGAGGAATGGAAAGGAAAAACACTTTTTTAGACGGAAGAAGCAACCGCTCTCAGCCTCTCACACACAAATTCCATGAACAAAATAAAACCAGTAGAATTAAAAGTGACATTGAGATTGTATTGAATTGAACATCTAGAGTGCTCGGCCTTTGATGATGTCGAAGCTCATTTCGCTCGGGTCCGTGGCTTGCAACTCCACTTGAATGCCATCCAATTCCCTCTTGAACCTGTCCTTGGAGCTGGCGTACACCATCTTACTCCTTATCTTTGCGGTATCGGGTGCCCTACCAACACACATTCAATCAGTGAAGCTCTGTCTCTGTTCAGTTCAGTCTGATCGTTTATTCATTTTCGCGCAGAGAGAGCTTTTTTTCTATCCTTTTGATTATGTAGACAACGATTCACAAGAAAGCGAACAGATAACATATAAAGCTCAGCACAACTGCAATAGACTGGTCGGACTTTTGGAATTGAGGACCGGCACGAAATATATGCTCAAATTCCCGAAAAAAGTTGAGAAACTGGATGTATACCTTTAACATGCATTTGGAACTATAAGATAAACAGAGGTCACATTGATTGAAAATTTGCATGAGTTTGTGAGTGAAATTTAGAACCTCAGACTCAACTTGGAAAGATAGGAGAAAATAAATCCAAGTGGAAAATTCTTGCACACCGCGCGTATACAATCCTTTCGAATGAGGAAGCGCGGATCTCCCGTAAGCAACAACGCTACATGTCTAACTATCATCGTCTTTCTGATACCGAAAGGTACTTAAACCTTGAGACTAGTTGCATAACAAAAGCTAGCTAGGTCATGTCGGTTGAGAGATATAGTGTTACCATGCAATGAAGAAGATCTTGCTTTTCTGGCAATTCTCGTCGGTGATGAAGTCGAAGTCGAATACCGAATAGCGGCACTCATCAGCAGGAAAAGAGGCCATGAAATCCTCGTAAGTTTCCTCCGGACTCCCAACCTTCTCTACCACCACCTGCTGGTTCTCAATCTTGAAGATGATGAACCGGTAAATCCGCTTCGCTTTTAGCTCCATGAATTTCAGCTTGCACTCGTCGTTGACAGCCATTCCAGAAGCCGCGTTTGCCTATAATTCATTCATTTTCAAGTCGATGCAACGAGATGTCAGATGGTCAGGACAATCATAATATTTCAAATTGCCAATGACGAAAATGAGGGACGACACGAGAGGCCGGTCGTCCGTGCATGTGCAGATACTCTACGCATAATCCTCGATACGAACAATAACAATCACCTTGACCCATTTAATTGAGTTCTACCTAGATGATGCCCATCTACCACAATCACAACCTAGATTATCATGAAGAACAAAAAATGCATGATCGTCTTTAACGTGAATCATAATCAAAAGAAGCGTCGAAACGGTATCCATATCTTTCTCCGTCCGTTCGCAATCTTCCAAAGCACGAAAAGATCGTGCGTTCAGAGAGATCGGAGACGGGTGGAACGTACCATTTTTGCCTTCAATGAGAGAGACAGAAGAAGCTCCCGGCGAGAAGAGAGATGGAGGAAGAAGCAAAATATGATGAGAGGGAGAGAGAATGAGGAGGAGAAGAGGGCAAGAGAGGCCGAGAGAGATGAAGGTGATCCTTAATCCCGGGGATTTCTAAAGCCGGTGGAGAGGAGGAATTGGAGGAAAAGGAAGAGGCCGCTAAAAAATGGATCACGCCCCTCCAACGCCAGCGCCAACGACCAAACACTTTGATGTCGCCACGTTCTTGATGATGCCATCTTGCATGGCACGTCTATTTCGTTCCGTCGATGCATAGGATAGATAGATCTAAATTTCCTTGTTATCTTTCCCCTTATTCTTTTCTTGTAAATGCGAGTTCCCAAATATAGCAGCGGCAATCTGCCCACGTTCGCTAAAGTTCATATACTACATGAATGGCATTCCTTGCCTAGCTCATTCCCTCCATTCACTATTTCGTTCAACCCCTTCAATGCACACGGTTCCGCTATGCATCCTTACGATCCTTGCAATCAATGATCTCGATTCATAGACAGCAAATGACATCGAGCCAACACGGGAGTCGAGTTCGTGGGGTTGGCTTTAGAGAAGAGAAGCCGACGTCGCATATGTCATCAAATGTTTTATCGTCGAATAGAGAAAAGGAGAGCTCATGCGCCCCACGCATTATAAGCCACATGACGGAGTCCCTGTATATCTCAGAGCGTGTGTGGATTTCATAAAATAGGCGTAGGCTCTAGTTCAGAAAATCATCCTTCAATGAAGCATTTGACTCTTCAATGACTATATATATGAGTCTGCACACGAACTCAAAGTCTCAAATGATGAACTATCAATTCAAGAATTTCCGACTACATGGTACAAATTCCATTGCAACTACAACATATTGTCGACAGTCAATAAATACTACAGTATTTTCCCTGCATTTCTTTTGGTTCACTTCCGTGAAAGTAGCGATCCCAAACTCACTGTATCGGAGGGTCAAAATTGCTCGAAGGACCAAAAATGAAGAAAAGGCCAGCAACGCTGTAATCCTAGCTATCTCTCATAAATTGACAACGATTACCCAACAAAATTAACAACTTTTGTACTCTGTTTTCTCTTGGCTTTTACATGACCATCTTTTGAGCCAGAAGTATCAGCTACATATGCACTAGACTTGTCTTTCTTAGCGGGTGTTTCGTCCACCATAAAGTCATCATCAAGATCATCCCCGCTAAAGAATTTGGTAACTTGGGGTCTCGGCACCTCTTCTGTTTCAGCTACTAGAGACAAGACAAAGAGACAGCATCAGAAAAAATCTTTTAAGTCGTACAATGTTACATAAGCAATTAACTTGTCAACGAGAAGTAACATTTGAGGACATTAAGCAAGGAAACATTCAAAAGAAAAGGCAGAAATTACAGAACAAGCACCAAAATACTATATCTGTGCCACTCTATCTTTAACCCATGTGAGCATTCTATGGTAAGCTTGTGCTGGTCAAACAGAGGATTTTACTTTACAAACAAAGAATCAGATCCACATAAGAATTAAGGATGTCAAACCGAAGTCACTTTAAGAAGGCTGAATTGACATCCTGAACTTCAAATATCATGTTAATAGCCAAGCCCCAATTCCAATATGCATTCCAAACGTTAGCCACCAATAAAGCAATAGCCCATCAAGGCAAACTCAGAAGCACCAGACTTGCTGACATAAAGAGAACTCTTGCCGATTATTTCATACAGTATCAGCATTTAGAATAACAAAGAAGTGAGTATGACAATTTTCTGTATCCAAACTGCAATGGGGTAGATTGAATAAGTGAATGAGATCATAGGAGAACTATGATTATCTTAAAACAAGGATCTAGGAATAAGACACCAAGAGGACAGGTCTAGCGTTCTTTATGGAGTAATCACCATGAAGATCCGGTGTGATTTATCTACTCATGACAAGAGTAAGTCCGTCATCCAGAACCATAAGAATCACAAATAGCTAAAGTAACAAACCCCTCTTCATCTACCTGCCAGGCCTACATAGATATTCTCTTTCCTTCCTACACCAAGGTCAGGCTGCTCAGTTCAAGAATAAAGAGAAAATTGTCTGGATACACTGCAGTCATTTTTCTCCATTCTTTCACGCTTAAGCAGTCAATCATCTTACCCAACCGTTCTTTACGCATGCTAGAGGAGTTAATGTCCAAAGGTTGTGGAGGCTCAAGATATTAGCAAATTGTTACACTGTTTATTCTCTAATACTTAAGTTTATCAGGTTTATCCTCGGTTCCTAATGCCTGAGGAACATTCCACTGAAAAATAATAAGGGTTGTGGAAAGAATGTGTACTACTGGCTGCAATATTTATCCTCAAAATGCAAATAGACTTTGCCACAGAACAACATAAGAATTAAGAATCCTTCAGGCCAACACGAGTTTAAGATATAGAAGATGACTCACGTCTACCACCAATCCCGGAACCTCTTTTGCCCTTTTCAGGGCAATCCTTGGCCAAATGTGTCACACCACCACAGATTTTGCAGCAACCACCCTACAGAAGAGAAAGTTAGATATCTCCTATTCATGAGAGTATTGCAATGAGTACAGACAAATATAGACCAAAGCGCGTATCAATTTGTGTAAAAGAAGATTTAGCAAAAACCAAATTTTCTTTTAAGCTCTACTGAAGCCATTTTTTTTTTTTCGCTAAATGCTCTACTGAAGCCATTTACAATAAACAAAACAATGTACCTTTGGATAAATTCCATGAGCATTTTGAGGGCAGTTTTTGCTCAAGTGACCCTGCTCTTTACAAATAAAGCAGCTGGCAAACTTAGTTCCTCCTGTCACCACATAGGAGAGCAAATGATCAGGGGAAACATCATCATGACGTAAAAGAAAACACCACAGTAGCAGAACAATGGATGGAAGTTAATATGAGCAGACACATTTAAGTGATTCTTCTCTAGATGATAAAAAAAGCCGATCCAGCACATCACCCAAAATTAGGCTTATGTAAGTAAACTTAAGTTTAACCTTTTGAGAAGAGGATTTAAGAAGCAAGCTCAGAATGATGCCAATTAAAAGATAGACCGATAAGAAAAGTAAAATGCTAGTCTACAATATACAGAGAAAACGATGGGAAAATGACCTCTGCATTAGTGGGCATCCAAATTATATGGCACGCAATATGTAATTCATTATCAGTAAATATCAAAATAGAATGACAATTTTTATTTTTCAGTACAATCTCATAAGATCAAATTACCGTCTTTAAGAGGTTGAGGACAGTTTGCAAGAGAATGCCCCGTATCCCCGCAATTATAACACAACTTCCTGTCAACAGACTCGCCATTCTTCTCCGGGCAGTTTTTGAGACTATGACCGCGCCGACGGCAAAGCAAACATATCTGCAGACATCAAACAGCATAAAACCCAAGAGTCAGACGACCTAAGCAACACCACCAAGAAACTGAAGGAAGTAAAATTCTGGACCCTGGGTATTCAAATGCACACGCCTGAATTGATTGGACGCTCATCAACACCCCAAAAAAAAAAACCAAAAAATAAATAAATCAAGAAACCACCTGAGCAAAGGTTCATGGACCGGCACACTGTTTCTCAAGCAACCTCCACATGAGTCAGACAAGGAAATGACTCTCATATAAACCCAAGAACCCCCAACGCTAAAATGCTATCAAGAAGTTAGGATAGCCAATTCGGTCCAAGGCCCAAAGAACAGGAAAGAACGAACCTTATTCTTCTCCCACTGAGCTTTCTCAGGGCAGAGCTTGGCGATATGGTCCTGACCTTTGCAGATGAAACAGCCCTCGCCAGGCATCAATCCGGGAACTCTAAGCGGGTGTCTTTTGAGGGTTTTCTTGGTGGGTCTTCTGGGGCCATCGGAATCCGACCTCTTGCGCTTGAATTTGTCCAGCTTCTTCTTCTTCTTCTTCTTGGTCGGGTCCTTGGGTGGGGCCGGCTCAGTTCGGGGGAACAGCTCGGGGTGTCACTTCTTTGAATCGCTTGCGAGC